>CABFVX010001805.1:97051-141528 GCA_902151425.1 Timema shepardi | reverse complement strand
CTCCTCAGTGCTACCTACTATACGCGCCAAGTCGTCGGTTTGGACTATTACATGCTGGATTGTGAACTGAAAACAATTTTACTAACACATCTAAGAGACACTGTAGAAAAACGTATGAACCAATATATGCGTCATTCCTGTAAAATTGTATAATAAATAAATAAATATTTTATAATATCCGTGTTTTATTCACTCCCCCGTGCGCCGATCGATCATAGGGGAGAAGGAACTTTTTTTTAAATATAGACAGTTTTTTGATATGAAGGGATGTAGTTAGTTCTCGCCATGGATGTAGCTTGTCCATCCCCCAGCACACATTAATAATCAATTATCACACATCAAGAATCAACATGTCTGGGGGGGGGGATAGACGTTACCACCAGAAGGTGTCGGCGTGGAGGAGAGCTGAATGTTCCCCGGTTCGTGAATAATTAATTAGCACACATTAATAATCAATTATCACACATCAAGAATCAACATGTCTAGTGGGGGGGTAGACGCTACCACCAGAAGGTGTCAAAGTTAAGTTGCACCCCAGCACACATTCATAATCTATTAGCACACATCAATAATCAATTAGCACACATTAATAATCAAAAAGTGCGACTAAGGTGTCGAGTTACTATAGATTTTTTTGAGGGGCTACGTGACTTCAAACATGGATGTTTACGAATTCCTCACACCTCACGTCAGCTGCTCGCAATAACAACGCTGTCACAAATATAGCCCGTTTTCGATATAAACGCTCTGAATGTGTTACATATAAGCAGTTTTGGATATAAAGGGGTGGGGCGAGGGGTCGTACACAGTAGTAATATTATATCACTAACCTGTAAAGTCTCAGAAAATTTAATGTTGAAATATTTACAAGAGGTTAAACGCAATACTAATATTCGAAGTTTTGTCAATTAATATTTAAAGTCATTCTGAAAGAAAACTTTAGAGATCAAGGTTCAAGTATTAAATCAGTCAGAATCTATATTCTGAAAATTAAAAATCTTAGTGTTTGAAGAATAGGATTCAAAGATTCAAAAGAAGCAACTAATTTTAATTTAGTTAAATTTTTTTAATTTTTTTATATACTTATAAATATTTACTCCAAGACAATACATTTTAAACAGACAAGCCAGGCCAAAAGAAAATTTTGCAAGGCTTACATTTTCCAAGACAAGAAGTGTCCTTGGTGAGAATCCAAACAAGATTAAACTACATGAGGAAAATCACCAGTATAGATTCAATCCGCAGCTCAGTTTGAACCATCATAGAAAAGAATAAGTTAGGAGGGGAGAGAGGGGGTGGCGGCAACACAAATATATATATATATATATATATATGTGTGTGTGTGTGTGTGTGTGTGTGTGGAGAGAGAGAGAGAGAGAGGGAGGACAAAAATGCAATGTGACCTGGTTGACTCAGAGCCTTCTGGATGACAGTTCTATCTTCCATGTCCTTTCTAAGGCATGTCAGTGGCCGAGCTTAGGACTAGCTCTGTATCCTGGTAATTCCTTTGGTCAGCAGTGCTTATCGATGGGGCTCGGACGTGTTTCATTTCGCTGGCTGTTATGTTAATATTTAGGTTATACGGAGCTATATCTGGTCAAATGCTGGCAGAGGTGAGTAATATTTACTATAGTTGAGTGATTTATATTTAATATTATTTAAGTCATTGTCTCACGTCACTTCGGCGATGTTACAGTATGATGCGAGTTCTCCATTTTTACTCAACTGATTTGTATTTGTCTGTATGTGGTGGATGTATCTCATGATTACTTTTAAACGAATTAGCTGATTTAATTCAAAATTGACACTCAATGTATGCTGATTACTTGAATATACGATCCTTTTATGCCCGCGCTGGGCCACAACTTATAATGATACCCGAATTAGCTCTATTTGTCGTAATCGCCCGTCAATTTTAGTATTGTTTATTGAATTCATTATGACTAATTAATTATGGCAGCGTTCCATGACCTTCTGAGAAGTAGATTCTACAGATATTTGAATATAAATTATTGTTTCGTTAAATCACTTTTGAATGTATTATTATTTATTATAGCAAATTCTGAAAATATTCATTTATTCTCTAAACAAAATATTACACCATTTTATATCAGGATTACTTGGATGCTTTCAGATTTTTGTCAAACTATGTCCAAACGAGTTAAATTTCTAGTACAGTGTGACGCTGTTCTCGTTTGTCGGGATTTCACTTTCCCCTATCTGGTACTTCCCCGTATGAACAAGGATGACATCATTATGCTTTTTTTTAAGCTGACAGTAAAAAAAAGATAATACTTACTATTAAATAAACACAGTGCTAGTGTGGGGTGGTTGCCAAATATAATGATATAAAGAGTAATTAAATTAAACAAAATGGCTGAATAGAAAGATAGAAAACTATACCGAAAATAAAAATAAATATTTAAATTTGAAAAAAAATATAAAAATGATGATAATTACAAAATCACCCCCTCCCCCCGCAAAAAAGGCCATGATTTTAAAGCTTGAAGTTTCTAAACAGTTGTTTGGCTGCACAAATTTATATCTTATAAGTGTTTTTGTGTTCCAGTATTTTGTCGATTGTATTTAAATTTAATATTTTCAGAATAGCATCACATGGTTTGATAACATTACTGACATAATTTTTTGCGACCAGAAATATTTTTTACCATGTTCTTTTGTTTAGTTCTTTTAGCTTGTGTCGTGGCTTGATTCACATCATTTGGTAAGTTTTGTTCTTCCCCAAATACAATTTCTGCTCACATTATTTTATTTCTTCTTCACTATCATCTATCTTCCTCTTACTCACTTTCTGTGTTGTGATCACTTTTTACTTCATCGCTGTTGTCATAACTTTTTCCCTTCATCGATAACATCACCGTTACTTTGTTCAACATTTTCCATAGGTACCGGCATGAGCAACTTGTGCGGACCTTTTCTTTCCCCACGTCAGAAAGTTCCTGAAGAATTTGTGAAGTATCATCTAAGCTTATAACCGTGACAGCAAAGTTGATACGTGACTAAAAACGTTTAAGTGATTAAAACACACACATTTGATTAAATAAAATATAATACGTTGTATTGTGTAAATTCATTTGTTCCTTGAAAGTAAATATTGTAGCAAAAATAGTTACATGTTGCATCAAATACAACAATTTGACTCAACGAACTTCAACTCGCAAACTAAACATAAATGGTTATGGAAAGTGAGTTTATGGCATGAATGATGATAATGAATAGATCAAAACGTCAGTGGCGTGTGGTGACTTTTTTCAAACAGGACTAGGTTCGAAAACACCTTTCATTATGGGGCTAAAGAGAAATACTCTTCATATAATGTACAATATGTAGCTTAGCAAATACACTTTTACAGGTCATAGGTTAAGCAATTTAACTCCCTTCAACCGATTCACAATATTTATACGTACATGGAACAAACAAACCAACACGTAAATAAATATATAAATTAAACCAAAACATGAATAAAACTAAACGAATAAATAAGTAAACAAGTAAATAAAAAAATTAAATGTGGAATCTTACCTATGCATGTATATTAGTGCAATCCTTCTGTCACCTTTCTGAATGAATTTGTCGATAACGGCTTCATAGAATGACTTTTGACCCTGCAGTTAATCTAGCAAGGCTTTTTCAACTGACAACAGGGAAAGTGTGGCGAGTATATTCTCACACTGGGTGCTACGTACAGTCGTCTTAATAAATTTCAAGCAACAGTGGATGTGCTCACTGGTATTGTTGATACCAAACAACATAATTTATATGTTTCTTGGAACGCTTCTTCTGCTAAGTCTGTTTCCTCTAAGAACTTCATAATTTCAGTCACAGTCTTGTCTGAAATATCTGATAGTCTGTAAACTAATTTACTCCGAAAACTGCCAAAATTGAAAAGACTACCGTTGACTGAAGTGAAAAAAATAAACTGTCAAGAAATCAAGATTAGAAGCTCGGTATTCTTTTTAAATCTAGCAGCTCAATAAATTGCAGCTCATTAAGCTCTTGAAACCACAGCTCCATTTGCCCAACCATGGTGTCAATAATTTCATTATAAAGACGCACATATTTATTTCTAGAATTCAATGAGTCATCTTCTCTAAGTCTCTTCTTAGGAGCTTCCACGTTGTCATCATCTTCTAATTTTCTATACGTCTCTTCAAAGTTGTTTCTAGCATCTTTGAGGTGAGAAATTGTTTCTTTTACTTTATCGATGCAGTATTTCACATCAAAGGCTTTGGCTTGAAGAATTATTAATAATATGTCGGCGAGAGAAAAATAGTTGTTGAAAACATTCAGTAGAAAGGCGAAATTTATATTTTTCAATGATGACGCATACCCTTTGGAATTCACGAAAGCATCGGTATCCCAGATATCTGGATTTTCAGCGTTATTCTAAAAAAAATGTATTAGTTCTGTTTTACTTGCATTCACCGTGTTCACAGTTCTGGAATTGTAATTCTACCTTGTATTGGCAACTTTTGGAAACTGCTTCTTTACCTCAGATTGATTAAGAGCATTAATTCGTTTCGATTAATGTGAAAATAAATTTGAGATGCCACTCAATGTCTTAAAAATTCTTGCATTCTATTATATTATTCACAAACTGAGAAAGAATAAGATCGAGTTTGTGAGCATAACAGTGGTAAAGAGTGCACCTGGGCACCTCTTTTTCACCGGTGTTTGTATAACGTTTAAATGTCCAGAAAATGCAGCGGCTTCATAATACGCTTGTGCTACAAGTTTTTGTTCACAATTAAAACGAGAGAGGATTAGAAATACATGCTCACTTAAAACAATTGCAGTGCGATCACCACTAACATCTGAAAAACCAATAAATCTTTCATAAATGTTACCATCTTTCACATATCGAAGGACTGTCGAAAGTTGAGAGAGCTTTGCAATGTACATAGTTTGTCCAACATTATTGCTAGAAAAAATGCATAATTTATTTCGGATTTAATCTTATCCAAATTAATCATTAGCACATTCAATTATGTCGTTTTGAGTTTTGTTGGAGGTTCCTTTAAACACCTCCCTTCTCTGGAGATGAAAATCCAATTTAATATCACATTTATAAAATAACTGCATAGTTCAATGTAGTTTCCCCGGTTAAGGGAATCTTCCCATTCGTCATGACCTCTAAATGGCAGCTTTTGTTTAGCCTAAAAACAGCACACATCCATTAACCGTTACATTAGTTCCCGGTTTGAACCAACATCTAAATTATGTTTTAAAACATCTAGCCTTTTTGCTCACTCAGTTGAAAATCTATTCTGTTTTTTCTCGAAAGTTTTTAATATAGTTATTGTGGATAGGTGTGAGTTTTTTCATAGCGCATCTTGGCTTTGGGAAAATTGCTGGTATCACAAAGGCCGTTATTATTCCACACTATCTGATTTGTTTCGAACAACACACAAGGCACCCAATTCAGCCTGCTTCTTGATTTGCATGCAGTTAACTATTTTGAAGAAGTATAATATTCTGTTTTGAAATGGCATTATAGTCTTTCATTTTTGTTTTAGCAGAAATGGCTGGGGTTGGCCTACTCTTCATTATTATTTGCTGAACAACCTTCACTAACCCTGCTATACTCCATTCACGGTAGGAATTTCTCTCTGAAAGGTCTTTTTTCTTACCAATATCCTTATATATAATAGATTTCTGGTAGGGACAAAGGCCTTTCAGAAAACAATTCCTACACTGAACAGACTTTTCTTGTCTTAGGTCCCTTCCCCAAACTTTGTTGTGAGGGAACAGTTTCCAAATCAGAGTACCCTTTAATATTTCACACTTTCAAACACTGTAAAACTAAATTGAAAATTGGACACTTTAACACATCACAAGATCTCTTTCATTAATGGGAACAATGACATAAGCTTGACAACCACAACACTACCACTTATAAGAAGTAAACAAAAATTACATTTACTTGTGACAGAACGCCAAGCGTTTGCATATATCTTATTATACAGACGGACTGGGCTGGCTTCAACTGGTCCTCTTCCCGGTAAGAACCTATACGACTCGATCGCATCCTATGCTAATTTGTTGAGGGGAAGGGGGCTGGCCGGGCCGCGCAAATATCAGTTGTGACAGTGCTTCTGATGTGAGTTTATTGTCACTGTAAGGGGGAGGGAGCGCACACATAGCGAGCATATCGTTGAGTATTGTGACGCAAATTAAGACTAAGATATGTTATTTTAAGCTTTTATTTCCCGTGGAAATTTAAATGACGTCACGCCACTGGAAAACGTAGGGACTTTGTTGGGCGCCCGTAACGTTTTCTTCTTGTGTCCCTCGTTGGGAAAGTCACATTGTAACGTTACTTTCTTTGAAGGCTGTCTCTTGTCGTCGTCGAGTCATCTTGTGATGCTACTTTATTTTAGTGTTATTTTATCTCGAGTTTATGTTCCATGTTTTTGTTTCTAGCTTCAGAATTAATGATGATGTCAGTTTTACCTTATTTGCACAGCAGGTATTGTTTAGAATATACATGCAGTTTTATTGATGATAATTAATTTATTCGAATTTATGAATATTCAATTCAGATATCCGATTCTATACGCAACTTTAGAGTTTAAATTTGAAAGTTAGCTCATCATGGACCCTATCTACAGCGATTGCAGGCAGAGTGAGCTGTGGAGAGCTTTTTCTCTAGTATATAATCGTTGACTAAGGCTTTTTGAAGTTTTACATTTCTTTCAATTTCACCAGGATGTCATCAGCTTTTAGAAACGAGAGAAAGAGAGACAGACAGACAGATAGACAACCTTTGCTAGGAGGGGTTTGTCCATAAAGTACTAGGAATAGGGGTTTAAAAAATCAGTGGAAAAAGTAGAAGTTTAAGCTGGCGACAAATTCGTTGCCAATAACATAAAAAATATAGTGAATTATCATCCAGGTTTGTTGAAAAGATTTTATAACACACATAGATTCATCGGGTTTAATATTATCAAATTGTTCCTTAATTCAAAATATATTACAGGTAGGAACTTTTCAATTTAAATTATTACTAAATGAAAATCTACATCGTTACTCGTAAACAAGATGACAGTGTGAGTAGTGTTCTGGACCTGGTAACACAGTCTGGGATTGGTCGAATCTGGTAACGTGACTACGCCTCCTCGCTCTTTGATTGGCTGTTATAAATAGCCTCCTTCCCCCCGGCCCTGACCTTCTTCTCCCCTCCCGACCTCACCACTACACCCCCCAACCTTGACATGTTGGTTCTTGATGATTAATTATTAATGATTGTTAATTAATTAATTGTTGGGATAGAGGTGTTGGCGTTTTTATTCATCGATTAGAACTTCTCTTTATAGCAGTCGAGGGTTAGAACGAGTATTGATAGGCAGCAGTGGTGTTGGTTCTTGCTGATTAATTATTAATGATTGTTAATTAATTAATTGGTAGGATAGAGGTGTTGGAGTTTTAGGGAGTTGTAGTTTATTTGGGGGAGCATGAGACAGAGGCACGAACCTCGAGCTATGGCTATCGGGGGTATAATGAACATTGGCTCTTCTGTCACAAGGCTTTGTCCCGGAACAAGCAGTATGAACAATGCGCTATGGCGTGCGGTGGTAGAGTGTAGTAATCGGTTCACCTGCCTTGAGACCCCCTCCTCCGTCTCAACTCCTCCCTTTCACTTTTCAACGGTCTGACACTGGAATATCCCCTCACCCCCCAAAGCCGGTCATTTCCATCCATCAGGGTTTGTTCCTCCTGGGGGTAATGAACCTCTACACATTGATGAGATGTCTTGAAAAAGACAAGAATAGAGACACACACACACACACACAGGGCCTCTAGAATTACCATTAACTAGCATTTCAACGAGCACAATCCTTGAAAGTAGACATGTTTAAGATGCAATGCTCAACTGGTATAGCACAGCATCTTACTACCTGTTCGGTTCTAATATTTAAATTATACGAGAATTACCCGAAATATTAGATTTTTCCTGTTAAATCCGAGCTTTCTATATACTGCCGCAAGTAAACTAAGCTTATTTTATTTCAAATGCATTATTGATAACGTAAAAGAACAGTGAGTTTCTAATAAACTGCATGTAAAAAGCGAAAGACCCTGAAATATTTACAAACCCTGTTCGTCGCCACCAGAGGGAATGTATCTCAATTTTCCCGAGTAACTTGTCGCGGAATCAAACCCCGACCCCGACCCCCTTTTCAATGGCAGTTAATAGTTCCAACTCAACATTGATCATATTTAAAAAATGTAGACAGTCTAATTTATAGTACTCAAAACACAAAGAGCGGAAGTATTCGAAGATGTTTGCTAAAAGTAGAACATTGCTTAAAACATATACATTTTGATAATCTTCCATGACGAATAGAAAGAAAAAATGTACCTTAATCTGCATGGAGGGAGGGTGGGAAACCCTGGATATCCAGCACAGCGTCTTACTACCCGTCCTGGTGAATGTGAGATGAAAATGGAGGACCTATGGTGCTAGGAGATCCGGGGTTCAATCCTCAGTGCCGATCCCTTTTCAACGTCAGTTAGTAGTTCCAACTCAACATTGGTCATCTTTAAAAAATGTAGACAGTCTAATTTATAATACTCAAAACACAAAGAGCGGAAGTATTCGAAGATGTTTGCTAAAAGTATAATATCGGGGCTTCCTCGCTTATTTACCCAAGGTTGAATGTACCTTCATCTGCGTGGATGGATGGTGGGAAACCCAGAGCGAATGAAAAAAAAACTCGTTGGTCAGTTTGTGACCACGAGGTGATCTGGTGGTCTAGGGAGTAGGGTGTCAGACTTCAGTGCTAGGGGATCCGGGGTTCAATCCTCAGTGCCGATCCCTTTTCAATGTCAGTTAGTAGTTCCAACTCAACATTGGTCATCTTAAAAAAAAAGTAGACAGTCTAATTTATAGTACTCAAAACACAAAGAGCACAAGTATTCGAAGATGTTTGTTAAAAGTAGAACATTGCTTAAAACATATAAATTTTAATAATCTTCCATGACGAATAGAAATAAAAATGTACCTTTATCTGCGTGGAGGGAGGGTAGGTTTGCACCACTTGTTTACCATCATTCAACGCTAAAGTGTACCCCCCATTTGCATGAACAGACTGGTCGAAACAATACGTATTTTACCCTAATAGAAAATGTATGAGTAAAGTAGAATGTTGATAAAATATACCCGAATTTGCGAGAAAGTGGACCAGAAGAAGAAACCATTTACTAGTAAAATTCATCCTTGTTACGGCTGACAGGGATTACAGCTCCAAACTCCCTTCACTAGCAAACTATATTAGATGAGCTTGACGTTTAGTCAGCATACCCACCTGTTTGGGCCGAAATTTATCAAATATGGTCTATGTTATCAACTACAGCGGTTTAAATAAAATGTTTAATTTTTAAGAGAGGCAAAAAAAATTGCTCGTTTCTTATTACCGGTCGTAACAATATGTATTTATTTACACTAATAGGAAATTTATGGGTAAAGTAGAATGTTGATAAAATGTACCCGAATTTCCGGGAAAGTGGAGCAGAATAAGAAACCATTTACTAGTAAAATCCATCCTTGTTACGGCTGACAGGGATTCCAGCTCCAAACTCCCTTCACTATCAAACTATATTAGATGAGCTTGACGTTTAGTCAGAATACCCAGCTGTTCGGGACGAAATTTATCAAATAGGGTCTATGTTATCAACCAGCTATGTCATACATTTTTGGATGATAATAGTTGCATTTTCAGCCATACAGGGAATCGAAGCCTGGACACTTGGCTCTGTGAACAGACATGCTAACGCCTCACAAACAGGTGATTCCTTAGACGTCTTAACCATTGACACTAGCCACTCGACATAGATTAAATCACAACTCTATTAACAGTCAAATACCAGTCTCAAACCTCCCTACTCACCGAGAGAGAGAGAGAGAGAGATAGTTATACATTCTCTTACAAGCATGCAGCAAATTTGTCTGGGGGACAAGCGCACCCAACAATATGGCTCGCATTTACAATTTGAAATATGCTCATGAGTATATTTATAAACAAAAATAAGTTTAGGGTTAACAACTCCCGCTAAGGTTTGTTGCAATGTCTAAATTTCCTCCATGAAGGAATTGACCGCAGCTGAACTCGAGAAGAGAGAGTTTTACCCATTTAAGATACAATCTCTACCACCTGTACTAAGTAAGAATGTCACTCTACTAATTTAAAAGTAGTGCCTCAACAGTACTGATGCACTCTCCGGAATCTAGCAATCCTGAAGAATGGTATCCCGCACTGGCTAGTCGATATTAGATGTGGAATTTAATGTACCCGCATTTGGATGAAAAGGATAGTAGTAAACTGCTCACACTTGCCATATACGTGACCGCCATTTTTTTAAATCATTGAACCGTACTACGTCACTGGCTGTCCTATATATTGCGAAGGTATAAGGGGATACTAATTATCAGAGATCCGGATCGTAGTTTACTTGCAACAATATATAGAAAGTTTTTTGAAGTGGGCTTACATTTGCGTAGAGGGAGAGTGGAAAACACAGCTAGTTTACGTAGCTGCGAGTCCTAGAAAGCCTGTACGAGCACCGCTAATGTCGCGAGGGTATTTGTTAAACAAAGTGTACCCACTGCTGCACGAACAGGCAGCGTTAATGTTGTGAGAAAAAACTGCTCGGATGTAACGCCCCCCTAAAAGACACTTTCTGTGAAAATTGGTCTGTATAGTAAAGAACAACCCCTTGGTACCCAGTAATGCTTTTATTTGTATGATTCATAACCAGATTTGACTGTTTCCAGGGGAGGCATGTAACAATATATTAAATACCTGGTGGTATTATGACAATTTTACTAACACATAGCGTATAGCCCGTACGGATAGTAAGAAGCGGTGCTAAATATTATTATTACTAATTAGTTTTGAATATATCTTAGCTGTACGACAAAACCCTTTTTTAACGGCGGAGCTGTTCGATTTGGCAATTAATATTATATTTGTTCTTGTGGGAAAACAACTCGTATAGCTAGCTAGCTAGCGATTAATTTTTAAATTCGATATTTTACAAAATGAGGGGGTCCTGGTGGAGCGCCGTCAGGCTAACAGCGGTGCAACAGGCAGACGGAATAGCCCAGAGTAGGGAAAGTTTGAGGCTGGCGGATAACCTCGTGGTGGCTATGGTCGCCTATCTGGCCGACGTTGTCCGCCGGCAGCATTCAAGGGAGCAGCTGCCTCCAGGCACTGATGTTCCCCGCTCTACCCGAATCCCAGGGGCACCCTTGAACACGCACAACCTGGACACCTAGGACATGGAAGCGCTTCCTCCACAACTTCCTACAGCTTCTCCAGGCGGCTCTCTGCATGACATGCAGAGCTTAAGGGGACCTCTGGACCCACTACCTCAAGCGGCTCCAGGTACTTCGGGGGCACTCAATACTAATTTTCGTGTGGAATCTTCGGGGGTTCAGATAGGTCGCACTATTTCAAGATCCTCAACAATAGACATAGCAACCCCTTCACCATGTGCTGATTCAGAGATAGATATAGACACAGTGATGCGTAAAATGCTGCCGCATTATTTTGACTTAAATATATATAATGTGTAAATGGTGCACTATTTTTTTTTCAATTTCTTCCAAAACTGTTTTAAATTCTTTGTTTTAGTAGCCATGTAAATATAAAGTGAAACAATGCGATAAATTATTATTTTGAAAATTTAAATATATTAGAACAAGTTGATTTAAAGTTTATATTTACAATATGTTAATTGTGAGGAGCGCAATGCGACCTAACCGAACCACTATTTCACGATCCTCAATAATAGACATAGCAACCCCTTCGACATGTGCTGATTCAGAGATAGATATAGACACAGTGATGCGTAAAATGCTGCCATATTATTTTGACTTAAATATATATAATGAGTAAACGGTGCACTATTTTTTTCATTTTTTTTCCAAAACTGTTTTAAATTCTTTATTTTAGTAGCCATGTAAATATAAAGTGAAACAATGTGATAAATTATTTTTAAGCTTAAATATATTAGAACAATTTGGTTTAGAGTTTATATTTGCAAAGTGTTTATCAGGATCAACAAAATGTAGTGTTTTTTTAAATGAGATATTTTACAAAGTGATCTAGAGATTTTGCTAATTTACACATAATTTATTAGATCAATTTGATTTAAAGTTCATATTTACAAAATGTTTATTGTGTTCAACAAAATTATGTTTTTTTAAAATTAGCTATTTTACAACCTGTTCTAGAGATTTTGCTAACTTACGCATAATTTATTAGATCAAGTTGATTTAAAGTTTATATTTGCAAAGTGTTTATCGGGATCAACAAAATGTAGTGTTTTTTAAAATTAGATATTTTACAAAGTGTTCTAGAGATTTTGCTAATTAACACATAATTTATTAGATCAATTTGAATTAAAGTTCATATTTACAAAGTGTTTATTGGGATCAACAAAATGCCTTTTTTTTAATTAGATATGTGTGAATAAATATTATAAAACTGCCATGTTTGTGTTTTAATGGATAAAACCCTCTCTCTCCCTCTCCCCCTCTCTCTTGCCTATCCTTAGAAGCGCGTCTCAAACATTATGGATAAGTTGAAACATTCAGTTCTCTTTGGGAGGAAATCTAAAGTCACAACAATGTTGCCACCTCCAGCATATTCTAGGGAAGTTTCTGTAAAAGAACTTAAGCGGGGACACTGCCTGTATGATTGGCTGGAGTTTGAACACCGAAGCTATTTATTTTGAAACATTGAAAGGACAAGGAAGTGAACCCCTGCTTTAGCGCGGAGAGTGAGACAGGGAAGCACCTTACAGGAATCCGCTCTCCCAGCAAAACATTATGACATGGGGGTAATATAGGGTTTCGAACCCCTGATGTGTGTATCTAGCAAAAAAAAATAGTGTAAGACTGTCTCTTTGCTTCAATTGGTGAACTAGTTATGCACAAAACCCATTCCCCCCTTAAACCAGAATTTTAAGCCATGCAAGGAATCAACCCCGGTACCCTTAGCTCAGTAGGTAGACACGCTCCCGACTTGTATAAGGAATCAGACCCAAATATTCTGAAATTATTTATTATATAAGCACACATCTTATAAATTAACTTAAACCTGAACAGGTACAAAACCCATCCTCCAGGCTTTTAATACATTATTGTGAAGGGGGAAACCCACATTTCAACAATGATTAATTTTTCGTTCATGTCGGGAATTTGAACCAGGGCCCTTAACTAAGGTGTCAGAATATTCAAAAGAAATATATTTTATACATACTTTTATGAATTTTTCTTGGATGCATACATAATTTGCTTGTTTATATTTTAGGAGTACAGTAATTTTTAGGTTCAAGGTAGTTTGTATATAAATAAGAAAAACACCAATCATTGGTAATATTTATATTATTGATACTCTCAAAATGATGGTATGAGCATTGCCATATTCAGTTTTTTTTTAGAGAGGCGTGTCTAGACTTTAAAAAGTTTTTTGGTTTATACATTGCGTCTCACCACCCATTCGTAATATCCTATAAGGGTAAGGTACGTATAGCCCGAACGGGTAGTAAGATGCGGTGCTAATAATAATATAAGGGTAAGGAAGGTAGTATTTATAAAGTATACCAGAATTTGCTTAAGAGAGTGGGAATAACTTTAGTAAAAACTGCCTCAACACACTCGACTTTGATTCTGATACCGAAACTCCATTCTCATGGGGAGTGAAACTTTAGAGCATGAAACACGTGTTTCAGAAAATAATTGTGGGGACTATTAGATGGAGTAAGACAAATCAAAATATAATTTTTCTGATACAATTAAATCTTTACTAAAATTAAAATTAATGCATTCTCCTAATAATGATCAAAAAAGTATTGATTTTATTGTTCATTTCTTTGTAAAAATAAAACAGATAATCTTAAAATATTGAATGTGACCAAAAAAAATTACAAGCTATTTATACAAATTGACGAAGTAAAAGGTGACTGAAGTATCTGAATAAAACTTGAATGTTAACAAACATTACTTGATAAATAATATTTTTGCTTATTAAATATATTTAGATTTTCAAAAATAAGTTTTTGTATTTTCAGAAACAATTTTTACAGTGGAAAATATAAATTGGTTTTCAAAACAGTAGTTTATAACTCACAAACAAACAAAGATAAGATATTTTTGTTTAATTATCATAACAAACAATAGTCACAACTCTTTATTAGAAGAAAATAGGGTATTTTGTTGCATGTAGTAAAATAAAATTAAACCATTTTTAGCTCCTAATAACCAGTGGCTTAGAAGGGTAGGAGTATTATTTACTCTTTCTCCTTTTTTATTTATGAAATGTAATTTGAACTTATACTAACGCAACTCAATCTACCACCGTGTTAACTACAGGGAGTTTGATTTACTAAAATGTGCTTAAGGGACAAACCGTTTAGTTAGATATGTGTGGTAGTTAAAATAACATTTTAGTATTTTTTTACCCGTCCCTTAGCTCTTATCTACCTTACACAGTAACAGAATAACATCTTTATTTATTAAGTAACAAATTTAATACAGCTTTATACATTCATGACAAAGGATTTTTATTCTTTATTATAGCTTTTCGAGAGAGAAATAGGTTTAACTACAGATGGTGCTTCGCTTTAAATACAATTTATAAAACTATAATTTTACTATGGATAAGATGAACAATTCAACCCTTTTTAATTTCTCTTTGGGTAGCAACCTAAGTCACAACAATGTTGCCAACTCCTTCATGTCTTTGACTCTCCAACCAACTTATTTTAAGGATTTATAAAAATAATAACGACATTTTATTGCTAGTTTTTTTATTGACAATCAGCAATTGATTAATTTAAAACATTCATAACAACAACAACAACCAGCAGCAATATTATTTAGGTCTTTTGATCAATACATATAAAATATTTCTACCATCTAGAACATGAGTAGGAGCCCTCTCCAAAATAATTCAAGACACGTTGAGAGGCACTAGGGCGTATATTGACAATGTCTCCACAGTTTTTACCTGGCAATCTTACTCTTCCAACAAACTTAAGCACAATAACATTAGGTTCACTAGGGGTCTCTTCTGATAGCACAACGTTATAACGTTTGTTTTTCTCAAGTTCATTTATGCACTTGACACGATTGTATTCCTCAGGTCTAACGCACTGCATAATACCTCCTTGTCCCAACAGACATCCTGATGCGCAGCATTTGGACGTGTTTGATGACATTGATGTTTGTGCCGAATAAGATTGGAGAGCTTTGCGTGGGATCCGCAGCATTTAAATGGCATAATGTCAGTTGGAGATGCAGCAAAAGAAATATCCCTATTTTAAGGATTTAAAAAATAATAACGACATTTTATTGCTAGTTTTTTTTATTGACAATCAGCAATTGATTAATTTAAAACATTCACAACAACAACAAGCAGCAATATTATTTAGGTCTTTTCACCAATACATAGCAAGGAAAAAACATATAAACGACGTCTACCATCCAGAAAATGAGTAGGAGCCCTCTCCAAAATAGTTCAAGACACGTTGAGAGGTGCTAGAGCGTATATTGACAATGTCTCCACAGTTTTTACCTGGCAATCTTACTCTTACAACAAACTCAAGCACAATAACCTTAGGTTCACTGGGGGTCTCTTCCGATAGCACAACGTTATAACTTTTGTTTTTCTCAAGTTCGTTTAGCACTTGACACGATTGTATTCCTCAGGTCTAACGCACTGCATAATACCTCCTCGTCCCTACAGACATCCTGGTGAGCAGCATTTGGACGTGTTTGATGACATTGATGTTTGTGCCGAATAAGATTGGAGAGCTTTGCATAGGATCCGCAGCAATTAAATGGCATAATGTAAGTTGGAGATGCAGCAAAAGAAATATCCCTGGGAGAAAAATAAACACTCGCTCTACTCACAAACTCTAACGTTTTTTTCAAAATGTCACCGCTAGCTCCGATGATGGCAGTCAGAGTACGTCTAGTTTATTAATTCACTTTTAAACATCACACTTTGTCCTCCTAGATATATCATACAGCGTGCTTTAGATTTAAATAGCTTACAATCCAAATAATAGATTGACTTTGGAAGGAAAACGTTACCGAATCTGCCCAAACTGAGTCTGTAGCCGGCGGGCGTTTCACCTATAATTTTAACATGTGAATAGTTTTTGTAAATTGTTAAATCCTCGAGATTTACGGGTTCTTCGGACTTTACCTCCTCCTCCGGTGGTGGTGGGTACTCAGGTGACTCTGCTGACTGGTAGACAGACGACTCTGACGGCGGGTACGCCGATGTATCTGACGCCTGGTAGGTAGACGCCTCTGACGGTGGGCACGCAGGTGACTGGTAGACAACTCTGGTGGGGGGTACTCGGGTGGCTCTGGGGGCGGGTACGCTTGTGTCTCTGGGAGTGGAGGTGGTGGCATCGTGAGGGAAGGTGTTGGTCGGTGTGGAGCTCGGAAGGGCAGCGGTGGTGGCCGTGGCAATACAGCCACAACATCCCCCTTGCGGAAATTATACACGGCACTCGTCATATCACACATGTACGTTTCCTCGATTCTCTCGTAGGGTAGTACTTCCATCGCTCTTATCGTGTGACAGGTAGCGTCGCAAANTCCCAACTTGTCTTGTCTGCCCGCCAACCTGGCGCCGGGGTTGCAACATAACACGCAATGATTACGTCATTGAGGTCACAATCTATTCTTGTCTTGTCGACCCGGTAGACTGGCGCCAGGGTTGCGAAGGAGGGGGGGTCTCAAGGCAGGTGAACCAATTACCACATTCTACCACCTCGCGCCATAGCACAAGGTTCATACTGCTTGTTCCGGGACAGAGCCTTGTGACAGAAGAGCCCATGTTCATTATACCCCCGATAGCCATAGCTCGAGGTTCGTGCCTCTGTCTCATGCTCCCCCAAATAAACTACAACGCCCTAAAACTCCAACACCTCTATCCTACCAATTAATTAATTAACAATCATTAATAATTAATTATCAAGAACCCACACCACTGCTGCCTGTCAATACTCGTTCTAGCCCTCGACCACTATAAAGAGAGGTTCTAATCGATGAATAAAAACTCCAACACCTCAATCCTACTTATTAATTAATTAACAATAATTAATAAGCAAGAACCAACATGTCAGGGTTGGGTGTTGTAGGGGGGGGAGGTCGTGAGGAGGGGGGAAAGTAGGTCAGGGGCGGGGGAAGTAGGCTATTTATAACAGCCAATCAGAGAGCGAGGAGGCATGGTCACGTGACCAGATTCGACCAATCCTAGACTGTGTTACCAGGTACAGAACACTACTAGTGTGTGTGTACCTCCACATAGTGTACGGTTATTCACCTGTGACGAACACAGCTAGGCGTAAGTTGGGAATAGATCTTCCTAGATTATATTTATCTATATTTTCATGATGGCTACAGACCGGGAAATGTCAGACAATTTAACTAAAAATAAGGAAAAGTCAGGGAATTAAAAAATATGTCTAATATATCCCATTAATTTTGCAACTAAACACTAAAACAAAAGTTAATAATAGCTAAATAAAATAACATATTAATTTTTAAAATAACTGATAAAACTGTTTATGTTTAGAAGCTATTCAAACTTTTTTTGATATGTGATAAATAATAAATAAAACAAGTCATCATCCACCATTAAAACTGGAAAAAATTAGTCAGGGAAAATTGAAAAATGTTGCCTGGAAAACCTGGAAAAGTCAGGGAATTTTGTAAAATATGTTTTGTAGCCGCCGTGATTTTTCTTCGATCAACCATTTTGGAACCGTGTCAACATTTCGTTTAGAAAAAAATAAATATATGTGTAAGTTTGATGATTTAAAAATATTACAAAGTGTTTAGTCAAGTTTGATAAAATAAATGCCCTATCGATATATCGTTTTGTCAGTATAAGCCATTAAAATTGGACCAATATATTGTGAAGTAGCGACAAGAAGAAAGAACCCCCAAGTTTGCCAAACAATTTGTTCAACAAGATCAATTTCATCAAATACAAACAAAACTCATTACAATACAGACACACGATTTATGGTGTTTGGCCCACCATAGACAGAACTTCTAGTTATAAGTATGTTAGGATTAAAGCTTCGACCATGTGTGAGATTAATTCATCTTCTTTCCAAGCTAATTCAAGTGCATATTCCTTTAAAAACTTTGTGTGTGTGTGTGTGTGTGTGTGTGTGTGCATGTGAGTTCGACACACATAGTAACTAACCTAGAATATTGTTACTTGATGACTTTGTTATTTCGGTTTAGTCCAGTCAACAAAGTAAAAATAGGAGAAATAATTCTTGTAGTCGGAAATTTTTGTACAGTGGTAGGGGGGGAGCACCATGAAAAACATACTAAAAATCCTGACCGGCGGGGCGGGGGGAGCGTTTAAAGTCATTCTTTCACTTATTCTCCTATAAATGGAAAACCGTGGCCTCTAACGAAAAGGTGTTCATTTACAAAATTAAACTACATTAAATTCCCCACAAAAAAGATCCTATTCATTTTTTCTCTAGGATGAAATGTTTATTATATGCAGGGGATGTAAAAATCGCGGATTATTAAAAATAGTGTTTTAATGGTATACAATTAATGTTTCATGTTAAATTAACTTAGAACAGAACAACTACATTACTTATTAAAATCAAACCTCTTATCTCGAATGTGTAAATCTAAAAAATCAACAATTGAATAATCATAATTATCATCATCATCATCATCATCATCTTGAAGAGAGAGTAACGGTGCACCATTCGTGCATGTACCATGGCACGTGCCGTACACCATGAAGCATGGAATGCAAAACTTTTCGGAATCCACATCGTCCCCCACACCCAGTATAAAATCGGCAAAAGATGTCGTTCAGTACCGCTTCGTGCTACTGGGTCCTTGGTTGTTACAGGGGTGAGCGATCCATCCTCCCCTCGGTTCCATCCCCACTTGGTCGGGGGTTGTTGAGCCATTGCTGTATCTGTAAGTAAGTAACAAAACCACTGTAAGTAACAACAAATAGTGTTGTAAAAATCATTAAATAAAAACAGTAAGTTAATAAAATTAATATAACTTACCTGTAAATAAACTCTAAAAGAGTGTTGCTGCGCAGCTCCTGTGGTTGGTGGCAGTGAGGCGAGGTTTGGTTTTGGCTTCGTTGATGTGTTTAGGAATGCAGCATACCGGCGTTGATTCAGGTCTTGCTGATCTGCATTCGCTTGGTACGTTTCTAAAAACATTTTCTCACCAGCCTGTGCGACATTGTCTGCTGGTGTCGAGGGGTTAGTAAAAATGTCTGATATTGTCTTAATTTGCCTAGGAATCTTGCTGAACAGCTAAACCATTCCTCCTTTACTCTTGTTGTAAATGGCGGAGGTGGTGTCCCACCCAATAAAGGCATGGAGAAGGAAGATGGTTTCAGCAAAAGGAAGTTGTTGGAGTTTGTTTGTTGAAAACCATTTTGATTCCACCTTGCCCCTGCCCGGCTTCCACAAGTATACGTTACTCCTTCGTCGTGCAAAAGCAATGAGTAAAACCATAAAGTTGACATCTTCCCCTATTATTGTGAGTGGGATGTAGGGCAGCTTTCTCTAACCCACATCTCAGTATAGTGTCATCAGCATCCCCTGTAGCAACTACTATTTCTATTCCCCTCGCTGCCATTTTGTCACTGAGGAGTTGAATAAGACTGGTTTTGTTATTCTCGTTTGCGAGAAAATGCTCCTGTTGAATAGTAACATTCATGCTTTCATTAAAATTAATGTCAACAGAAGTTTTTGTGAGGCCCCTTCTCTTCTGCTCGTTTTGTTTGTACTGTTGACGTCGCCATAGCCATCGAAAACCACAGTACAGTTTTGACCGTAATGTTTGAGTACATAAGCTATGTATTGATCGCAAAGTACAGAAATCTTGGTACCCATATTCCATTTCACTCGGTGAAGGAGGAAGCCTCCATCTAATACATTGGTGCTCGTTCGTAGATCTTGAGTTTAATAATTATCCTCTGGAAAAGCATCGTAGAGAGATGACTTATTTTCTTTCCTAATTACCCTTTCATTAAAGAGAGCCAGCGGGAATGGAGATAATTCATATTCCATAAGCTGTGCAACAACTTCATCACACTTTTTTGCAATGGCAGTTCTTTGGAAAATGGTCAGAGGGTCTACAGTCACTGTTTCACCGTTCACTTTTACGGCATTGCTCATAATAGCCAATGACAACACCACATTCTTCTTAGACTGTTTTATGTCACCAAAATTACAACCAACAAAACTTTGCATGATTGCGGTACCAATTTCTAGGGCTAGGTGACTTTATTTTTGAGTTTCCGATTATCCATGTTGACAGAGACATAAGTGAATTTATTTTCGGAAAAGGAGGATGGTCATTGAACCGTTCATAAATCTTTGCCCTGTCTTTCCCATCCCTATTTTGCCGTGATACCCGAAAATCAACATGCTGCTCACCACTTGAAAAAAATCACTCCAGTAAACTCCTCTATTGACGAGCATATGGCGGTTGCTCCAGGGGACTCACCAACCTACTTTGTTGGAACAGATTCAGTTATTTCTCTTCCTCGCGTCAGGCCACCTGAGCTTTTCATGGAGCGCATTAGAGTCTGCTCTATGATCATGTCTGACAAAAGCCCTGCCCAACGTGAAGCAGTTCGATTTATGGAGAAATTACCCTTACCTGTCAAATCCTTGAACACATGTGGGTGGCTAGTTTTCAATGATAGCATGTCTTGGACGTAAAGATGGGCAAATTTTGCATATTGAAGACCGCTTGCATGCAAGATTGGTATCATTTTCTGAACACAAGCCGAGTGGCCATTCCAATCACCACGGCTCTCAGAATCTATAAACTTCTTCATCAATGAAACCATTGTTAAAATATTGCACCCACAAAGCAGCGGTAGGCCTGTTATTCTCGACAAGATCCCGCTCATTCTTGAATTTATTTAAAATTGATGACAACCAAGTATCCCCCTCAACTTTTTGTATAGTAAGATCTTCCATATTGCTCAAATAGCTGATAATATGCTTCTTTTCTTCTTCAGAGACGCTAGCTTCTTCAATCCGAGCTAAAACATCTTGAACGAGTAAATGTCCTCGGACGGCTTTGCTGAAAGCATGCCCAGTTAAGATCTTGTCGACTGAATTTGCAGCATAAACTAGACATAGAACGTCTTTCAGCCCAGACCCTGCCATTGTGTGACCAATGCACCCCATGAAGGACATGAGTGTATGAAATACTCCCAATCTCATGGAAATTATCCCAGACTGGATTTCTCGAGCCTTTATGTACAACGGTTGGTCGAAAGTAACAAAACAAATTGCGGCACCTTGCTGCTGGCTATCGTTGGCAGCGTATTGTAAAGCCGTGTACACAGTGTTGTAGTCCCTTGGTGGTGAATTAATGAATGACAGGGAAATTTTACTACACTTCTTTCACCATTGATTATGTTTCTGACAAACTGCATAGATCTCTTCCATTCAGGAATTACTGGCACTTCTGAAGTGCCTGGCACTAAGTGGAGCCACTTACCACACATCCACAGAATATCTTGCAAGGTGGGAGAAAGGGAGTTGCTTGACCTCATTCCAACCAGTCACATGCCCCCCCTCCCTTTACATATCCCCAGCACCCAATTTATCCCTCAATACAGCACTACTGCACTTAAATGTTGTACATACATTTTATTTGGTCCAAACCCACTTCATTTAATATTAA
The DNA here is from genome assembly GCA_902151425.1 of Timema shepardi. NCBI lineage: Eukaryota > Metazoa > Arthropoda > Insecta > Phasmatodea > Timematidae > Timema > Timema shepardi. Next base: position 119,765 of record CABFVX010001805.1, on the reverse strand, counting down.
ACATTAATTTTATACCGTTAAAACACTATTTTTAATAATCCGGGTTTATTCCATCCCCTGCACATCATAAACAATTCATCCTAGAGAAAAAATGAATAGGATATTTTTTGTAGGGAATTTAATGTAGTTTAATTTTGTACGTGAACACCTTTTCGTTAGAAGCCACGGTTTTCGAATTATACGAAAATAACTTGGAAGAATGACCTTTAAACGCTCCCCCCTTCCACCGTACAAAAATTTGCTACACGAATTATTTCCCCTATTCGACCTTTTTTGGTCTTCGTTGACTGGACTAGTTCATGATAGCTAGGGGTGCCCAAAATTAAACAAATGTACATTTTATTCAAACCAACTAGGTATGAGTCCGCACAGCTCTTCCATAAGATATAATAAATTAAGTTCTTCTGTACAAAAACAATGTGACAAAGTTGTCCAAATTCAGCCAAAAATTCAGAAATAATGTACCTTAATAAATTCTAACCAATTTAAATCTTAACGTTATTTCTTGTAGTATAATAATTATTGTATGATGTTATTACTAATATTGGTTCCTTCCTTTCAAATTAATTTTCTTTGCTCCTAAAAATGGGAAGAATCCAATGCACAAAGGTGACATCTTATTCCTTTCTTTTGTTTTTTTTATAGTAAAAGTAGCCACACACACATTTTAACACAAATGGAATAATATTTCGGCATTGTTGCTTAATGCTCTTAATATTTTGGTGGTGTAGCAGGTTTGAAAGTCCTGGTTGTGTAGGCTGAACATAATTCTTTGAGAAAACAGGAGACAGGGGAGAGGGAGGGGGGACACATGGGAAAAGTCTCAAGTTTAAAAAATATATTTTGGTATACAAAAAATATTAAAAATTCGTTTTTATACTATAACATGGTGAACTTACAATCATTTTTCACAGAATCCACACCGAAACTTTTAGGTGAATGTAGATGAGGACTGCATTTCATCCTGCTTATACCATGAGTATTTTTCGGATGAATTTACTTTGAACAACAAATATTGGTCTTTCAATACTTTGTAATTAAACTTATCACACACTATGTTACAATTTTGACCTACAATTAGCATGGCTCTCATTGATTCGACACTAGATCTACATAACAACTCCTTAGACCACATGTTATTCATAACAGAAGATATTCTTTCCACGGATGCTGTACTTCCTGGTAAACAAAGAATAAACTCTACCACATTACAAAAAATCATAAAAATATAAACACTTTTCACCCATTTCAGAAAATATTAGCACCCATATATCAGATACAGAAATATTTAACTATTCCATGCATCCAACCTCCTCACAACTATAGCTTTATGATTGACACCCATATTTAAGCACATTTTAGAGTTTTTATAAAAAAATATACAAAAATGGCATTCTTACTAAAATGACAGGACGTCTGGGACATGGCGATAAAACGGGACTGACCCGCTCCAAACGGGATGTATGGTCAGCCTATGGTTGTGGGTACCAGCATGTATGAGCGCAGGCTTGTACGGATCTTTGTGGTTTGTGTCAAGACAATGATTGTATACATTCGCTGTCTGAGAGAGCTAGTAGTAAGGCTATATATTCCGCATAACATGGTTAGCACTGTAGTTGATATATCAAGTTATTTGTTTGGCAACTGTAATGACAAGGGATATTGTATTCCGATTTAGTAACTTTCCTGTCGAAAGCTCTAGCTGGTAGGTAAATTCCACATATGCTGCCATCAATTATGAGGAGCAACTGTAATTAAATTAATACAGATTAAAAGTTCTATATATTTAGAATGATAATATAATTTAATATTCTGCTCTGCTGTAGGTTTGCAATGTGTTGTAATGTTCTTTTCTGTGTCTTCCCCAATGAAATAATGGCTTTATTTGGTCTTTTGCATTTGTTGGGTGTTAGGAAACTCAACCACACTAATGCGTGAATTGTGGACAACTGATGGCAGTGGACTTGGACTTCTCTACAATCTTGCATGAGTGGAAAGAACTTTCTCTTCCTTCTGTGATGCATCAACCAAGTTTGATGACAAGTAGACAAGAAGTGACAGGTTGATGACTGACAAACTTGCTTGTATCAGGTACATACTTGACAGATTTAAAAACATGTGTAAAACAAGTTATTGGTTTAGTGAGTATGTTGCAGTGGACAAGAAATGGGAAACTTTTGAGTGCCTATGCAGATTTATAAAGTGCATCCCAAACAAACAATGCAAAATATGTACAGAAAAATGTTACTCTCTGTGACGTTGAAACATTTTATGCCAACAAACTAGAAAAATACTGTACAATACAGGCATATGGCCTCTTTTCAGTTTCAAGTACACCATCTGAAAATATTTTTCACGGGTTAGTGGAATAAATAAAAGGCTAAAATTGTAATCATACAATAGACAATTAATGGGATACAAGTATCCCTTTGGCTAGAAAGTTGCTTGACAAAAAACATTACATGTATTGGAAACTTAAAAAACCGACAAGAAGGAATTGCCTACTGAGTTTCCCTCCCATAAAAGTAAGGAGGTTGATTCATCAATGTTTGGCTTTCAAAAACATGTAAATCTAGTTTCCCATGTGCCAAAGAAGTGTAAAGCTGTAATTTACTGTCAACAATGCATGAAACTAGTTCAGTAAACAAATCATCAAAGAAGCCAAACATTATTTTTGACTATATGTGACCAAAAGAGGAGTGGATATAGTATTTTAGATATGTTCTTCTTACACAGGATTATACAAAGATGGTCCTTAGTGATTAAGTTTGCACTGATCAACGTAGCTGGTATAAATACACAAATGGTGTTTCAGTTCAATGAAGACAATCCAAAAGACAGAAATAAAGTTGTCCTCAAAAATTTAACTCATCAACTAATGAGCAATTGATTCACCGTCCATTTTTCCAGTGAATATAAAGATATTTCTAAGAACGTACTGACCACAGGACGATGTGGAATGTGTAATTCCGTCACACAAAAGAAGTAAGAACATCAACATCACCATTGTTTGTGACCAGTGCAATAAGTTTGTGTGCAAGAAACATGCAAAAATAACCTACCTTTGTGAAGTATGTGGTGAGGTTAACGATTCAGACTTAAAATAATGTTTATTTTAGGGGTGTGCATAGCTTCAAAAAAGAGACAACAGGCATATCAAGCCGGTAAGTTAATTAAAAATATATGGCTTGAATAAAATACTGACCCAAGTCACAGACTGGAAACAGTAATGTATGTAAAGTAGATATTTCGAACACTTTGACTTTGAATAATTGTTTGCTTCAACTTCAATTCCATCAGTAAAATCACATATTCAACAATTATTAGCCTATGAAGCTATTTTAAAAAAAAGAAGATTAAAATCACTTTTATGTTTATTTAAAAAAAATTATTCTGTTGCTATTTCCATCACAAATTAGTATTAGTATAGTAAAAATTCAACTAAATTACATTTTGTGATCTTTTAAGTTAATTTATCATTTTATGACGAAATATATAAATTATGTTTGGAATATAGCATTTTGTAAATTATGTTTTATACCTAAATTTACAAAGTTATGCAAAGTGTTATATTTGTAGCTAACATAATACATATTTTTAAATATATGAACTTCGATTCGACTTGAAGTGTTAGGGAAGGAAGGATGGAGAAAGAGAAATGGGAAGGGTAGGGTTGGAGTTATGTGCAAGAAATAAAATGAAAGTGGCAAACAGCTAGTACAAGAAGGAAAGATAAAGTCATAAGATCACTAGATACAGTTGGGATGGGGGGCAAACGTTGATAGGAGAGAGTAATACTTTATTATGGATGGAGAAATGAAAAGGTACACCATAAACATCAAGGTAATACAAAGTGTGTCCTTAGATAGTGACCACAGGTTGTTGGTGGCAGACATAAAGGAATGGGAATGTAAGACAAAAAAGAAGAATAAGGGTGTGGAAGATGACAAATGAAGAGGAAAAAGAGCTGTATCCAAGAACGGTAAGAAGCTAATACCCAAGGATGAGATGCAAAGTGAAAAGGTTGAATGGGAAAGGTTTAAAAACAATCTGGTGGGAGCTGCAGAGGAGGTGTGTGGGAGGACAAGTAATCGGAGGAAGTGGATGGAGAAACTATGGTGGAACGACAGTGTGAAGGAAGCAGTATAAAAGAAGGATAAAGCATTTAAAAGGAATTTTAAGACTAGGAATGAAGAGAGGAAGAATATGAGAAGAAGAAGAAAATAGTGAAGAAATTGTATAGTAAGCCAGGAGGGATTGAACGCAAAAATAGACAAAAATGATAGAACGGGACGTAGAAGTGAGTAAGGTGCTATATAGCCAAGTAAGAAACAGGAAAGAGAAAAGACAAGAAGTTAGAATGATAGATGAAGAAGAAAGAACATTAAAGACAGGAGAGGAAGAAAAGGAACTATTGTAAAGAGGTCGGGGTTTTAAGCCCTTAGCTCTCGACCATTTCATTTATATATATTAGTTTGCTATTGTTTATTTTGTTAATTTAGTACCATATTTAAAATCACTAAATATTTTACCAAATTTCCCTTTAAGTTGACTAGAAATCATGTTAACCTTTTCAAGATACTGAGAATATTGTTTTCAAATCAGTTAGGCCTCTTTTAATAAATAGCCTTCAGCATCTTCAATGTATTATTCTTTTCTAGGCCTAATTTAGTCTCTATATTACTAAATTAGTCAGTTCAAATGTTTGATCATAAGAAAATGTGTGTTTTTATGTTAATTATAAGTATCCAAAGTTTTATATATTTTAAATTTCAATTAATTAACTTCATTTTTAGGCCTTTAACTTTTAAATCTAGTAGGTTTCATTCTTGTAAAGTCTTTGTCGAAATTTTATAGCGTCATCTAAATTGATTACTTTTACCTTTCATTTTTAAGCGCCATGCTATTTTATTTTATCTGTACCTGGAAGCTGAGAGATGCACCCGTGGCTTCACAGTGGAAAGGGGAGGTTTGGCATGAACAGCTAGCCAATAAGTACATCAGATTGTAGAGTCTGTTTTTGATAATACTAACAAGGGAAGCGTTAGATGCAACACACTTGCCTATTACCTTGCAAGCTAGGAAGATGTACTAAGAGGTACTTAATGAATAGTCGTTTCTTTTCGGGTTGGCTTTAGGGTGTTTAGAGATGGATGGAAGAAAAGGGAGACCACCATGTGGCTAAATTATCATCACTTAAAAATATCTCTGTATTCAAGTATTAATTAACTTTTTTTTTCTTTCATGTGTAACTAATGTTTTAAATGTGATAAAATGTCTTTTAACGTTTCTTCAAAATAAAACTTCCGAATCAACCTCGTCAAATTCAATCTCTTTATTCAACTACATTCTCAACCCCCACCATTATTGATTAAACCTGAGAAAATCTACCAAACCCACTGTCTGCCATGGACAAAGACCAGGAGAAGATGTAGAGGAAGAAAAGCTGAACTAGTTAGATTATGGATGAAATATTTTGAGTAAATGTTCAACTCGGAAGATGAAAGGGATGAAAATGAAACAGAGGAGCAGGAAGAAATAGCAGAAGAGGAGAAAAGAGGTTCAACATGAAGAGAGGTGGAGGACACATTTAAGAGGACGAAAAAAGGGAAAGCACCGGATGGAGACAAACTGACTGTGGAGATAAGAGCAGCAGGTGAAGTAGTTATATAATGGTTATACAGGATGCGCAGTGTGGTTTGGATGGAGAACAAGGTACCAGAAGACTGGAAAAAGGGAGTTATAATACCTCTTTTCAAGAAAGGAGACAGGAAGAGGTGTACAAATTATGATTGAGAGTGAAAAACATGTATGTAGATAACAGGAGCTGTGTTTGGATAGAAAGTGGAAGTATGGATTGGTTCCAAATAAAAAATGGAGTGAAGCAGGGGAGTGCCCTTTCACCATTACGTTTTGTAATGGTAATGGAAATAGCCATGAACAAAGAGGCAGGAAAACTCTGAAAGGAAAGAATGAAAGACATGATGTTTGCTATGAATTAATGGTATGGGGGGAGAAGGAAGAGGAAGTATAGGAACAACTGCAAGAATGGAATGAGGCCATGAAAGAGTTTGGAGTGAAATTTAGCATGGGAAAGTGTGAAGTGATGGTAATGACACATAAGAGGGTAAGGCCTTATAAAGCTATAAGGTTGGATGGAGTAGAGCTGAGAAAAGTACAGGCTGTAAAATATCTTGGAAGCGTGATTGAGGAGAAAAGTGGACATATAGAGGATTTAATGTGAAGAGGACAGTAGGGACCGTTGTTCTATAGGTGTGTAAGAAACCTGCTATGGAGAAAAGAAGTGCCCTGGAAGTGTTGTACAGGTGTAACTTGTACCCATTGTCAAATATGCCGCAAAAACATGGACAGTGAACATAGGCGAGATTAGAAAGTTAGAGGCCATAGGAATGAAGATTGTGAGGAGCATGTTAGCTGTCACAAGAAGAAAAAAGATTAGGAATGAAGTTATACAGAAAAGAGTAGGGTTACAGGGAGTACATGAGATAGTAGAGTAAGCAAGACTGAGATGGTATGGGCATGTAATGAGGATGTATAAAGAGAGGGTGCCAAAAAAAATTTTGGAAATGTATGTAGGAAAAAGATCGCAAGGGAGGCCAAGAAAGAGATGAAAGTAGCAGGTAACAGAAAGTGTTCAAGTGAGAGGAGAAGAATGGAAAAAATTAAAGGAGGAAGAATAGTAGAAGGATAGAGGAAGATTGAGGCATTTTAATAAACAGACCCGGCAACAGCCTGGAAATAGTTGATGTTTACTTTAATCAAAACAAATTAGTTGGTTAAGAGATGGCCACTGCCATAAACAAATTTTATTTTTTTAAAGTTAATTTATATCTTAATCTAATTCCTATCCAATATTTTACATCTATATTTTATAGACAATTAATCTCATATTACAGGGTGGTTTTTCATATACTATCTTCATTCATAAACAGCTTTTATACTTTAAGCCCACCATCTCACATATATAATGGTGTAGTAATCTTGCTTATTTTAGATCTCCAAAAAATTATATTTCCCTGCATACTATCTTTCTTGTAACCTTCCACCTTGACTTATGGATTCTTATCCACACAACAAATCAAACAGCCTCGTTATCTTACAGACTTTGTTGCTTATTAGCCTTACTTTCACTAAACTTCAAGGAAAAACCTTCTATTTAGATTTTCAAACAAGACTTGAACCAAAATTACTTTTAAGACTGACTATTAATGAATTACTTCCTACTTCTGTTATTTTTTAGACACCTTTAAACTACAATAAACTTTCAAATCATTTTATATTCATTTAAATTCATCAATTAAAGTGAACAAAATTTCCAATTTATTTATTTGTTACCGTAATGTTAGCAATTTCAATATTTTAAAATAATTTTAACTTCAGAATACATCTCTCCTTCTTCTTGTACCTTTCCATCACTATTTCTCTCTGCCTTAATTTCTCTAACAATCTCAATTGCTTTCTTTTTTTTCTTANTAATCCCCCCCCCCCCCCTCCCCCAACCTCCTTAGCTGTAGACATATTGGTTTATGTAGTTATTAGTTTTTATATATAGTAATATCTTGATATTACACCTTAACTCGGTTGGTAGCGGGTCTGTCTAATGAGATAAGGGTCTCGGGTTTGATTCACGGCATGGCCAAAAAATTGATCATTGGTGAAATATGGGTGCATGATGAATTAACAGCTGGGGCCTGAATGTTTTGTCTGTTCTAGAATTAAGTTCAATTCTAAGGCATAAAGCTATGATAGGTCTAGAAAGCCGGTAGTGAAAAATATATGGCTTGAATAATAAAACTGGCCCAGGCCACAGGCTGGAAACAGTAATGTATGTAACGTAGAAGAAAGTAATATCTATTATTGACAATATAAATAAAGCTTATTATAATAATAATAATTAATGTGTTTGGCAAAGTGGAGTATCATAGTATGGTTGTACATGTGTTAAGTATTCTACAGGCTGTTCTACTCTTAAATTGCAGTGCATGCTCCTGTGAAAGCAATAGAAACTATTTAATACAATTTTATATCACTTATTTTTTACAAAATATTAAAATTAACATTTTGTCTTTGTTTCACAAGTTTTCAAATATTGTGAGTCATAAGTCTTGTTCCAATTGTGTGAGAAAGCTAATAACTTTATAGTGGGGGTTGTAATAGTAATGAACGTCTGCAAAGCTCTGAAATGGAAAGTTTTTAAAGAGGCTTAAAAACAATTGAAAACATATTGATATGTATCTCTTGAAATATTTAAAGTAAATCATGAAAAGTTGTTTTGTTGACAGATTTTTATCTTGTGATCTTACATGGTTATATTATGTTAAAGACACTAAGGACAGTTTGGGGGAAAAAAAACCTACAGACTAACAGCAGCATTTATGTGTGGTGGTGTTTTAAAGTTGCATAGTGGGAAACATGATTTACACTCTGGCCAGGCTTCAAGAACACAGAACTATTACGACAGTTGTAGTGTTGAAATCTAAAGAGATGTTAGCTACCGCTATCTACATAAAAATTGATAATACTAGCTACACATAAAACATTTAATAAATTTTACATTTATAAAGAAACCAATATACTTCTTTGTTTATATAGTTCAATAAGCTGGATTTAGGTTGCAATTGCTGAGACAGTACTCTCATTACACTTTGTCAATGTTAGTAATCATGTCAGGGTTACCAAAGTTGGTAGAGCATGTGCCAACTGATTAGGGACTTCGGGTTTCAATCTCGGTATGGTCCAAGATTTACTATCAGTAAATTGTCGTATGGGGTACTGAATGTTGTTTTTCTTAGAATTAGGCTAATGTATCGGTGTGTTCGAAAAATGCATGTAAAATATACTTAGTAAAAAATTAATTCTCTGGAGTTGGTATATTCAAGTTATTTTTGCATAGTTTCAGAAAAATAGTGGTGGATTACTCTTATAAAAGTTCCCTGTTCTTTTTAAATTTAAATTAGTATGAGTTGTTGGTAGCCAAGACACACGTGATATTTGTACCCCTAGGAGTAACTATAAATATACCCCTGTGGAGATTAGCACCAATGAATCCCTACCCTACTGATAACAATCAGGAATGTGAGCCTATATCATCCTGGAAAGGCAAAACACAGATGTTTGAAATGTACCAAAATCTATCTACCAGTCGTGAATTATTAGTGCTATTTGATATAAGACTTAGCAATGAGAATTTGGAGTTTAAACTTCTAATACATTCAGTGCTAAAAACATTTTTTAAACTATGATAATAAATAAATGAAAACATTGTTATAATGCAAAACTAATTTCTCAACTGCTTTACATCAACACCAATTTTCTTTCCAATCTGTTAGGACTAGAGTTGGATCAAATCCACTATTTTACGAATCTGAATCTTGCATCCTAACCTCCAATTTACCTTCATCCTCCTCATCATCTGTTTCCAACCTGTGTGGCCGGGTCTGTTTAGTAAAATGCCTCCATTTCCCTTTGTCATTCCACTATTCTTTCTCCTGCACTCTCCTTCTCTCACTTGCACACTTGCTGCTATCTGTTCCCCCCATCTATTTCTTGGTCTCCCTTGCAGTCTCATCCTTACATACTTCATATCCTTAAGAGTCTTGTCAAATAAATTTGTTTAATTAGAAACTAGACAAAACAATTACAAATGGTTAGACGAGATCTTATTCAAAACATTCCATTATTTACTATAGGAAATTAAATTGGTCACTTTAAACATTGTTATCCTAATAGGGAACACCCTAGTTAGACCTGCAATCAACACAAGTATGGTTGTGTCTATATTATGAAAGGATATAACTCATCAAAACAGAACTAACACACATTCTACTACAAAAGTGCATCTGCATCTACACGACGGCAGTTTAAATTGGAAGACATTATTAAGTTAAGGTTAAGCAACAATACAATACACCACTCGTGCCTTGCAGCTACTAGACTTTATCCTAATGAACATCTAAAAGCATAATAGTTAATAAGACCTAATTCTAGAAAGTCCTAGTTTAAAGAGTTACAATGTTGGTAGTTAAATGAGCTCTCCATATTGAGGAACTATAGGTTTACAATTAGTTAATGGCGAGCTACCAGGAATCTAGGCTGTAAAGATAATATGGCCAGTCTATTCCTTATTAGTACTGCCTGAGCTTTCAATATCATATTTAAATATCCACAAAAGTCTGAACACAGACTATAACACAAGCAAACAGTTAAACATTAACAAATTCAAATGGCGCCTGACTACTACTTTGAACTAGTAGCAAATCCACAAGATGGACACCGTAGGAAGGTACACCAATAGAAAGATTGTTAAACACTTAGTTTGAAGTTTGGAACGCACTGTTCTTATTTATCAGAACGCACACGGTAAAAGTTCAACATGACTATTACATGACGCCAACAACAAGACAAGCAAGAAAGGGCTTTAATGAATGTATTCGTGCGCCACACTATTGGGCACTCACACTGTTGGTTATGAGGTTAGGCCTAAACAAGCATGATATTTTAAACATGTTTTGACAAAGATAAGAGACTGGCATCAGTCAAAGACCCAAATAGGTCACAGAACAAAACTCAAGATAACCTGATTTCCACCCATATTGGATACAAAGATTTAAACTAGCGCGAACATGGCCATACAAAAACAAGTTGGAAACTCTTGACATTCAAAACTGTCTTATGGACATAGTTAAACAGAGCAAAACTCTGACATACAAAACTATGTCTTATTGACATAGAAAAACAATGACAAGGACCCTATTTAAGATTAGTAGATTAAGTGCTCATAGTCACAGACTTTACTACATCTGCGGCGAGGAGAAGAAACCAAAACTTCAAACATCGTGATCACTGCTTGCTTAGTACACTGGTCCTTTTTTCACTTCTAGGCAGTTACTTAAACGAATCGTTACAATAGAATTAGAGATGGGTCAATCCAAATATACATTACACAATATAGGCCTAAGCTGTAAATTAAGATTTATTTAATCATGTTTTCAATTTTAATCAATCTCAACCACTCCTCACAAAATACTGGTTAAAAGCCAGACAAATTAAACAATCTAGACTCATTATTGTTTAGAAATCAAATCATTCAAAATTTGAGTGTCTTTGAGTTATTTTTAAAAGTGTTAATAGAATGAGTTAAGTTTCTATAAAAAAAAACATGTGAAATAAACAAACAAATTAGGCCTTTTGATCAACTTTAATCTTCTTGAGGTATAAAATTTATTTTGATAAGAAAGCTAAAATAAAAATACAAACAGATTTTAAAAAAAGAGAATAAAACAACATGCTTAACAATTAAACATACATTGAAAATAGTGAACTCAATAATGCTTATTTATTATTATTTTCTTTTGTATCTATTATCTATCTTCGCATAGAAAACAAGAAATATATTCAATTCTTGCAATATATCGATTTCTGAGAATACATTCTATTTAAAACATGAACATATTTTCAACTCTTGCAATATGTTAATTTCTATTTTATTAGGAAAGACTGTGTTAGAATAGTTTTACAACTACTTCAATATCATATTTGAAAAAAAATAATACTCTCTTAGTTAAAATCAATTTAAAAACAAATAATGAATTAGCAAGTCGTTATTTAATTCTTAAAACTCGATAGCACTTACTAAGTAATCAGATTACCTGAATCGATTTTAAACAAATAATCAATATACAATACATAGGCCTGTAGGCGGAAATAAACAGTTTTATCAATGTCTAACTGTTGGCAGTATCTTTTTTTTTATTAAACCCAACCAAATATGAAATAAATTGGAGTTCTTTGCATAGCTGTAGATATTTAAAACCAGTTGGGTTGTGAGAATTAACAGTCATGTTTATTTAATCATCACTCTGACCACTGGCGAGTCAACATATACATCATGGCGGCTGACTGTATCGTGTGTAATGTGTTATTTCTCTTAAAAAAAGCGGTAAATTGTTTTATTTATTTCGAGTTTATTTGTAATTCTAGTTTTGATTTTCAGTTTTTGAAGAGCTTTAATTGTTCATTAAAATATTTACAAGATTGTTCATGAGGTGAAATTTTCAGAAGTAAGCATGCACTGAAACGGATGAGTTCAAGTTTCCCATATGGGTGGAAGGGTTGGGTATTAGGCACGTTAAATTTTCAATACCTAATAATATTTTTTTTAAAAACAAGATTTGATTCATGTTTATCTCTTTGGTCTGACAAATTAATGATTACAAATTAAGTTGTGCTTTTCAAGTAGGCCTAACTTAGTAATTTTTGAATTCAAAAATCAAAATAGTATGTTTTGTTTATGAGGTGAAAGATTCAACCCACAAATCCAATAAAGCACCGAATCCTCGAATCTCGAATACTTGTCAGGATTCGGTAAATTTGAAGATTCGAGTAGCCCACCTATAAATAGAATACAAAATGTGAAGCGAGGGATGGCTGTTTTATACAAAATGCAATGACATATTAGGAAAGGGATGTCCACCAGGAAAAGGAGTTGGGAGCTTAGTTTCCAGAATTGAGCAGAAAGACAACTAGCATTAGGAGAGGGTGCTGAGCACAACACAGAGAAGCAACTTGTCATTACTCTTTGGTCTTTCAAGAGTTCAAGATGCCCTTGTGTTGTAGCTCCAGGAATTGTTTGAACAGTCAGCTGGAGCACTTTCCTCAAGTTTAGGCGTTTCCAGCAACACGATTTCACCATAAGTTTATATCTGCCAGACATTATTAGGATTTAATAGTTCTTGCATTTATAGTGATAATCATATATATAAGGTATTTTGAGTGTACGTGCTTAACAAGCAATTAGCACGTTACAGTCCGAGAGCTTGTTTTTTTTTATTCGAGTCAAAGTCGAGCTGAATATTTCTAAAAGGTCTCAAGTTTGAGTACATTCACAATTTTAAAATGTCACCAGTAAAAACAAACATAAAATATAAATATCACATCTTAAAAATTTGAGATTAAAAAAAAAATTAAAACCACACAATATGTTCTTGAAATAATAATGACACTAATTTTTATAAATAGTAAATACTTCACAAAAGAATTTTAAAAACCCCCAAAGTATTGGCTTTTAATTAAAAATATAATAGAAAAAAATAATTAAGTGGTTACAGCACTCATCTTTAAAGACATTTATATTACACTAACAGTTATAAAAAAAGAGCTTATTAAATTGATGTTTTAATGAGCTAATATTTCCCCAAATATGCTTTCGTAACTTTATTTACCTTATAATAAAACGTAAGAATTTCAGTTGGAAATTTGAAATTCTTCATATTTTGTTTATTACTCCTTAGTGTAATAATCACGCATGATTATGTCTTCTGTTCCAATTTCATTCCTATGTGTACTTATGCAGGCACGTTGTATGGGCTCTTGCTAGAAATTATCTTAATGTGAAATTTATTTCAACTAAACTTTTAATGCTTGTAAAAAGTTGATAATGAAACTTAATAGTGAAGACCCTGGCAGTCTAGGGGTAAGGTGTCAGACTTCTGTGCTGGCGGCCGGGGTTCAATCCCCGGTCCTGGCACAAATTTTCTGATTACCAAACCCTTCCTTCACCTCTGACAAGACATCTTGTGAATGTGGGGAATGCCAGGCCTCCACCGTGGTTCGGATTCCACGTTAAACTGTAGGTCCTCCATTTCATCTCACAATCACCCTACCATTACACATTAGCGTAAGTGCGTATAACCCGAACGGGTAGTAAGACGCGGTGCGAATAATAATATTAGTGAAGATTAAAATGGTAAAATAATATTTTTAGAAAACAATATGAAATGGTAAATACTTTTTATATTTAAATGTGTTAAGTTTGGTAAAATAGTTATTGATGTTGATCAACACAGGTTAACCAACATGATTCTATTACTAAATAGTAATAAGCCTGTGCTAGTTTTGTAGTTAAAAAACATTCAATAATCTTTACTCAATGTTAAAATTTTAATATAACTAAAACTATTATATTATAGAGGGACCAAGTAAATATAGTAAAAATAATTACTAATCAATTATGGTATTAAGAAATCTATTTAGATATTTTTATTTTCATTGCTTTGTCATGGCAATACAACTTCAATCAAGGAATATTCAAAATGGACGACCATATTGAATAAGTTTACAGGTACTAAGAATTTATAAGGCTATATTACATTATTAATGTGAAATTTGATATTAATTTTAACAACTTGTTAAGCTATCGAATCATTTATAAGTGAAACTGCCGATATCATTTAAATTAAATAGATTATACTTACCATTGTATTTTAAAAATTGATTTGTATGTACATCAAGTGGAAGCTTGAAAATGACGAGCCTACAAAACTTTTGATCTCGAGCTTAAATAATGAGCTCGGCTTGAAGCTCAAAATCCGAGTACTCATGCAGCCCTGATATCCAATCATTTTCTTAGAATCCTATCCCCTTCAATCCTCATTACGTGACCATATCATCTTATTCATGCTTCCTCAACTACCCCATGTATCATAACACTTGACCGCACATCTGCCAATCAATTATTCAAAACCTTAATAACTGCTTCAGTGATTGAATAGTCTAAGGTGTCACTCTTGTGTTAGACTGGTTATTTCCTAAATGGTTTCCCTCTTTCCTTCCATACAAATGGGGTTATATTACCTCTAAACTGCTTCTTTCCTCATCCCTATTCCACTATAGTAATTATCATATATGTGTATAACTTAAACAGGCAGTAAGATGTGGCGATAAAAAAGAGGTTAAAACTTCAAATATTCCCAACTTCATAGTAAAATCACTTTAAAATATAAGTCATAGTAGTGTGAAGAACCAATTAGGAAAACCATGCTCAGTTTACTCTAAATTACTTTAGAATATTTTCTAAAATGTCAATTACCCGGCCTAGAATTGAGTCCTGACTTCCCAGACCAGTCAATGTTGTTGCCTTTGTCTGCATGCCCACTGATATTGATCAGCATCTTCTAAATGGTGCAGTCTTGTTTCTACACACTACTTTGGTCTGAAGTAGTCTGATATTTTTCTTTGTTGAACTTGCCTGTCACATTGATCCAAACATTCCAAAAGAGTGCCTTTCTTATTTCCATTCTTTAAACTTCTTGGGGTATCCAACAGCTTATGTAGTTCTTTTACATTAGCATTACTACTCTCCCCTGATATGTTTGCCTCTAGTTCCATTTTTAAACTTCTTGACATACCCACCCTATCAATCAGTTTATGTTTCTCCTTAGTGTGTGTTTGACTTTCGACACCCGATATATTGATCTCGAGTTCATTCTTACACTGGCAGAGTGCATTACATTGCTCTTTTGCATCACTTAACCTAGAATAAGTTGTATTAACACCCCTATACTTGTCACACTTTTTGTTCAGCACACTGACACTATTGATATTTTGCAAGGTTTTAATATCCTCCATACCATCTTCATTCTGATCAACTTCCTGAGTAAATGCTTGCAACGCCTCTTTTAGCTCTGATGCACTCAGCATAGTCTGACCAGTCTTAGAGTCTTGGTGAGATGAGATGGAACCACTAAGGCAGTTGTTTGATATTCCCTTTCTGACAGAGCTTTGGCTTGGACCTGGAAACAGTTGTTACAAGATAGTTAAAATATTATAATAAAACCAGTGTTACCCAACCAAAGAAAGCTACACAGAAAATATATATGTGTGTGACTTAAGTTTGAACACATAACTTCAGTAGCTTATATAGCCAATGGTCTGCAGAAGAAGGTCCTCCTCCCTCTTCCAAATTACTGTGAATAGTGTTTTCACAAAACAAGTGCAAAATTCGATTTGAAAGTACAAAAAATTGTTTCATCATCAAAGTAATCATTAGGGCTTGAATTTGAATTTAATTAAAGCCCCAGAAATACGATAATATAATGTACTTAAAATTGTCAAAATGGTTTATTAACATTTATTTATTTTATAAAACAAAATAAATACAAGACAACATAAAATGATGCAAAAAATATAGAGGTGTGTAAAGCTTCAAAAACTTTTACTTTTTTTTTTTAATATCCGTTTGCTTCCGAATTCAATCCAAAGTAAAATTCTGGATTCGACAATTACAAAGATTAAAAAATATATGTTTAAACACACATTTACCCCCTTACTCCAATATATGCTGTTATTTACACCATTAATGTTTGTATGGAAAAAAAACTAAAGTAATTAAATTACATTTTTTGATACTAATTTAGTTTATTATTTTAAGATGAATATATTCATTATGTTTGAAATATAAACATTTTTAAATTATATATACAGTAAACAAGTATGCAAAGTTTAATTAAATATTCAAACTATGATTTTGTGTCATGAATATCTCATATCATTCAGTTCTACTTTGCTTAAAATTGAAAAAGTGGACTTCGCACACTCCTATAAAAATATAATTTAATTTATATAATTCATATAAACATACCTTTGTTAGTGAGAGCTTGCATAGTTTGACATTAAATTCCACCATTACAATGGACAACAAACAACCCATATATTAAATGTTTTATAGTTAAAATATTGGCTGTTATCCTCCAAAACATTTTATAATTGATAAAACCTACACTCCACATCATTTGAGGTTATAGGAATATATTTAATATGAGAAATATCTGACGGTAAAAATTCTTATTTTTTGGGCTCTAACTGTAAATTGACATTCAAATTATCACTGAACTGTTTTAATTTATTGTAATCAGGATTACTGAATCCATGGCATGTACATCAGGAGAGTCTTTTAAACTTAGCAAAACCTATAACAGGCTTGAAATATTTGCCACCAGGGGTGCATTTTATGTTTCAAGTTTTTAATTTGTTTGGCTTGGACAAGAAAGGGTGGTTTTGATTCAAATCAATTCTTCCTAAACATTGCTTTGTAAAAATGCTTTTTTTTACTTATGGAATTGGTGTCTTCCTCGCTGAGTATTGCAATTATTTATTATATTTGTCTGTATAGCACGTTTCTGCAACTATTCAAGTTCTTCACATGATTAAAATATGTTTGGTGGCAACGATAATCAAGGTGCTCCTTGTTTAAACACCACTCGATTTGGTGCATTCAAAAAGATCTTAAATTTTAAATTACTAAATTCACTCCAAGGAAAACCTCTTTTCGCTTAGAATGAAACCTAGGCCAAGGAATTAATTGGACAGTGACGATTAATTTTTTTAAAGAAGCAGCCAATGCCGCTTTGTCCAATGGCAGAAATGTAAAGTGTGAGCTTTGTTTTTCTTTTCATTGTTTAAGCCATTTTTTGTGTTCATTCCTTTTATATGTTACTTCTCCTATACCTTCTTCCAAATATAATTCAATTAAATTCACTTCAAGGTATTATGATCACAAAGTTTTTGCAAAACGGTGCACATCATGTGTCAAACATGTTAAATGAAACATATGTGTGCACACAATTTTTAATTCCTTTTCTGCTTTTATCAGGTAGGGTGCTACATCGCAAGAAATAGATAAACACGGTCATCATCATATAGCATGATCTTTGTTGAAATGTGATGTTATTTTTCTATTAAGTTTATGTGACAGTGTTTATTATTTTGTTTCACTTATACGATGATTAATTTTCGGGAGAAATTGCTTTGTATATGGATTCTGTCCGTTTGTGCACTCAGTTTGTTTTTGTTCTCCAGCAACATGACTAAAATAAATTATCCCATAAAAGAATACCATACTTGTGATTATAAAATCTCATCTACTAACTGGAATGCAACCAGTGCCAAGCACAATACATTGGTGTCACAACAAAAACACTAAGGGGAATGAATGGTCATCGATATGACACAAAGATGAAAAATAAAGATAAGCCTGTAGCATCACATGCTGAAACCCATAATCTGGCCATAAATAATCAGTCACACAACCAAGGAGGTCAAATCCCTGAACGAAGAAATATACAAGCCTTCACAACTAAGGCTATGGGAACTGGCCCATCAATATATCATCAAATCCAGCCCAGCCCCTAACTTCAACCTTAGGTAATTCCTCTCCTTCCTACCAGCACACTTATTCTTACATTCAATGTCACAATAATACAATATATAACACAATTTCTAGTTTTTCTATCTATCTATTTATTCATAGTTCTGCCGTCTAAACAGTGATATCATTAATTGAAAACAGTCAACCTTGCAGTTTCACCAAGAGCATCAGTCTACTCTCTTGACCTGATGAAGATGTTTGTGACAGTGAAAGCTTGTCCTTAAAAATGTGCTTGAGGGTTTCTAGTGTTCTATATAAACAATTTCTACTCCAATATTACCAAGGTAAGTGTGCTGGCTATCCCTCCTAATTTAAACCATGATTTGGCCTAGTGCTCTATTCCAAATAACCTTAATACACAGTGTGAAATAGTAATTTATTTTTTATTTTTTAAATATGGTAAGTTTGGTAAAATATGTATTGCAATATTAATTAACACTCATTTTAGACAGGCTAATCAACATTTTCCTCTAAATAGTAACTAATGCTAATTTTGTATCTGAACATATTAATACAAGAATAAAATATCCAAAGCTATCATGTATGCTGTTAGTGAGGATTTACTCCATCTAAATATCATATAATATTAATACAAGTTTTAAATAACATTAGTTCGAAAACCATCAATATATATTCTCAATGCTAAGTTTTTAATTGAACTGAAACTATAATTTTAGAAAGGGGCCATGTAAAGATAGTACAAATAATAATAATTACTCATATATTAAGTGTTCTATTCAGCTACTTTTATTTTCATTGCCTTGTCAAGGCAATGCAACCTCAATCTAGAATAATTCAGAATGGACGAAAATATTGAATTAGTTCTCGAAAGTAGTTTTAGAGCTCTATCAGATTATTAATGTGGAATATGATGTTAATGTTAACAATTTGTTCAGTTACAGGAAAAGTAATAAGAGGAAGTGGAAGGAGACTCCCTGGTGGAACAAAGGGTGAAGTAAGCAGTAGAAGAAAAGAATGAAACATTCAGGAGTATTAAGAATAGGAATAGGAAACAGGGGAAGAATATAGGAAGAAAAATAAAAGAGCGAATTAAGTTGTATAGGAAACCAGGAAGGATTACATGTGAAAATGAACGAAAATGCTGGAACAGGACATAGAAGGAAGTAATGTGTTATATAGCCAAGTAAGAAACAGAAGAGAGAGAAAAGACAAAAAGATAGAATGATAGAGGAAAAAGGAAGAACGTTGAAGACATGAGAGGAGGGAAAGATACTATAGATGAGATATTTTTAGAAAATGTTCAACCCAGAAGAGGAAAGTAATAAGAGTTAAATAGAGGAGCAAGAAGAAATAGCAGAATGGAAAGAGGTGATGGAAGCGTTAAAGGGGATGAAATAATGAAAATCATCGCCTGTGGATGAACTGAATGTGTAAATGATAATGGCAGCAGGTGAAGTAGGTATACAATGGTTATACAATACAGGTGCTTATAGTGGTTTGGAAGGACAAGATACCGAAAGACTGGAAAAAGGGTGTTATAATACCGATTTTCAAGAAAGTGGAAAGGAAGATGTGTAAAAATTACAGGCGGGTAACATTGATGTGCCACTGGACAAAAAATATGTGATAATATACTGGAAAAGAGAATAATAAATAAGATGAAAAGAAGATGGAGAGAGGAACAGCGTGGATTTAGGGAAAAAAGGTCTATAATAGACTTAATCTTTTCCATACGGCAGCTGATGGGAAGAAGGTATGGATGAGGAGAAGGAAAATGATAGCATGGATAGAAATAAAGTTTGGAAAGCAATGGCAAAGGCCGAAGGGGAAAGAGGAGTTGTAATGAGAGTGAATAGCATGTAGGAGGTTAATAGGAGTTGTGTTAAAACCGTACGTGGAAGGACAGAGTGGTTCCAAATAAAAAATTGAGTGAAGCAGGGGAGTGGCCTTTCACCATTACTATTTATAATGTTAGTGGAAATGGTCATGAAGAAAGTGGCAGGAAAACTCAGGGAGCAAAAAATGAAAGCAATTATGTTAGCTGATGACTTGATAGTATGGTGGGAGAAGGAAGAGGAAGTACAGGAGCAACTACAAGAATGGAAAGTGAAAGAGTGTGGAATGAAATTTAGTATGGCAAAGTGTGAAGTGATGGTAATGACAAAGACAATGTAAGGCCTATTAAATAAGGATGGATGGAGTAGAACTGAAAAAAGTAGAGAAAATAAAACATCTTGGAATCATGATTGAGGAGAAAGGTAGAAGTAAAAAGGATTTAATGAGAATAGGACAGCAGGAAGAGTTGTTCTATAGGTGCGTAAAAAACCTACTATGAAGAAGGGAGGTCCACTTGAATTGCAAAGAAGTCCTGTACAGGGCGTACTTTGTACCCATTGTCACATATGCAGCACAAACATGGACAATGAATGTAAACGAGACTAAGAAACTGGAGACCATAAGAATGAAGTTTGTGAAGAGCATGTTTGTTAACTGTCACAAGGAGAAACAAGATTAGGAATGAAGTTATCCAAGAAAGAGTGGGGGTACATGGAGTACATGAGATAAAATAGAAAGCAAGAGTAAGATGGTATGGGCATGTAATGAGAATGGAAAAAGAGAGCATGCCAATGAAAATGTTAGAAATGAAGTACTGTATTTACCCGAATATAAGACGAGGTTTATTTTCAGGTTTCGACCTCAAAAAGTCAGAGCTCATCTTATATTCGCGCATGAAGAAAAATGTTGGTGTAAGGTCAACATTTTTATGTTTTATTACTGATATACCACTATATGTTTATTTTACAAAGAAAAGGCATATTCTTGTTCAAATTCAAACATAAACCAGCTTTTTTTCTTCATTGTAGCGGATATTCACATAGTTAAATATTCTATGTTTGTTGTTTACAGCCATTATGATGTATTGTAATAAGGACGTCCATGTTGGCCACTTTCATAGCTCAATAACTATACTAAAAACTTGAAAAATTTAAATAGATGGTAAAGCAATGAATAAACAAAGAAAAAAAAATCTTATAGCTAAAAAATTAATTGTAAATTATGTTTTCCATGCTGTTGTAGGTTTAAAAGACAACTGACGCTTTCATGTGATTTAGAGAAGGAATGCTGTAATGGCAGTGGCAAAGTTTCACTGGTTGATTTCTAACCACTCTCTATTGACGATTATCATTCCACCATCTAAATCGCAGTTGATAACCTCGATCTATTCATAAAAAGAGTCAACAAAATGGCGTACCTAAACATTACAACTAATGCAATGTTTAATTTTAACGCCAATGCGGAATATAAAATAGGAAGTAACTAGTCATGACTAGTCATGTACTATATATTTTCATAACATTCTAAACATGCAAATACAATTACACATTATCATTCACGATATTTCACAAAGCGTCCGGAAAAATATATTGAATAGTTACTATCAATATATTGCTATGAAGTACTACAGCGATACTTTTAACAACTTCACCACTTCACTAGTTGACAATAAATTAGCATGGTGACGCTTGGCATATTATGAGTCGTGTGTTCTAAAATGTATTCTTTCCAAGACTTTAAACAGAAACTTATCTGAGTTCGAATGAGGATGATAGACATGAATCAAGTGATGATGACAAAACAATTGAAGGTTATGATGACAAAACAAGTGATGGGGATGATGAATGACAAAGTTTTTTGGTGTTTTTTAAACTAGTTTTATATTAAAACACAATATTTTATAGTAGCATTATAATAACTGAGTTGTCCATGTGATAATGATGTTACTCGAAATAAAATATGCATTG
The DNA here is from genome assembly GCA_902151425.1 of Timema shepardi. Classification (NCBI taxonomy): domain Eukaryota; kingdom Metazoa; phylum Arthropoda; class Insecta; order Phasmatodea; family Timematidae; genus Timema; species Timema shepardi. The sequence continues at coordinate 97,997 of CABFVX010001805.1, read as the reverse complement.
CAGCCATGAAAATTTAATCAATGTACAGTATATTAATAATATTGATGTGATAGTATTATTTTAATTTTTATTGTTGGTGACTAAATATTGACTACTCTAAAAATTAATAAAAAGTTTTTCCCCTAATTTCAAGTTCTCAAAATAGGCATCATCTTATTTTTGAGTCATCTTATATTCAGGTAAATACGGTATGTAGGAAAAAACCCACAAAGTAGGCCAAGAAAGAGATGGGAAGAGCAAATAACAGAAAGTGTTCAAGTAAGAGGAGAAGAAGGTAAGAAATGAAAGGAAGAAGGTTGGTAGAAGAATAGTGGAATATGGAGGCATTATATTAAGCTGACCTGCCCACAGGCTGGAAACAGTTGATGATGATGATATCATGTGTTCTATTATTTATTATTATTCTTTACCATTTTTCTTTTTTTTCTCCTCTTTTGTGTTTTTTGGTTTTCTCTTTTAGGAAGTTGCGTTGCGCGTTTCACACTCCTCCCTGATGAGTTCCGATAGAATGAAACCTAGGTCGGGGGATTGGGCGGTGACGATCAATTTTCTTTAAGAGACATCCATTACCTCTTTGTCCATTGGCAGCAGTGTAAAGTGTGAACTGTGTTCTTCTTTTCATTGTAAAGGCCATATTGTGTTTGTCCCCCTTTTATATGTTTCTATCCACCTTTCCTGTACCTTCTTCCAAATATAATATTATATATATTTAATAGCATGTACTTACCATTGCGCTTTAAACATTGATTTGTATGTATATCAAGAGGAAGGTCGAAAATGATGAGCCTACAAAACTTTCAATCTCGATCCCAAGCTTTAATGATGAGCTCGGCTCGAAATCCGAGTACGCCCTAACCCGAAGAGATAAGTTAACGTGTATTATCACATGTCCAACTGTGATAGTGAAACGTTGGGAAGTCATAAGGGGCCGTCTGTAAAGCATGTA
>CABFVX010001805.1:33618-96966 GCA_902151425.1 Timema shepardi | reverse complement strand
CCCCCCCCTTCCCCCATACTTGTGTTATGTAACTTTTCTCAACAAAAATGAATGTAATTTTTTCACAGAGAAGTTTTGTGATACTAAAGAAGGGATTCAGATTTAATACTTCTTAAAATCAATTTTAAATGATTTCAGAGAGTATTATTGTGTATACAGACATAAAAATGCCGAGCTCTAATTTCTCGGCATCATGAGGAAAAACCATTACTATATTTATGTTATAGATGTCAGGTTTGTTATCTGAGTAAGTGCCAGACACAATACTGCCTGCTGACTAGGATGGCCCTTTTCTGTAGAGGTTCTACATGATGATGTTAAAGTGCCCACATACGATGCTTGACGCTGGGGGAAAACATTTTTCTTAATGTTGTGCACTTTTTTGATTGTCATATTATCATCACAGAGAGCTATTTAAACAATTCTAGGCATTCAACTTTTCTGAATTATTATTGGAGTAATCTACAATTTTACTTTAGATAGCTTATCAATTCCTAGACTCATGTTTTGTTACAACATCGATTCTGGATCCTGGCTTCACTCTCCAAAAAAACTATATGGCCATTGAGACGGAGATCGGGTTTCAAATACCTGTCGGGTGTACTCAGAGTAACTTTTCCTAAATGGTTGTATACTCTCGCTCCATGTTCCTCATTTCTACTCCATTAGATAAATATTATAAAAAATAACTATAATTACTACAATTTGACTATACCACCCTACAAAATATATACTAAAAAGGTAGAATTTTAAAGAAAATCTACCAGCATTTTTATGGAGGGAGAGTGGGAAACCATTTAGCAAAAGCAACCCTCAGTAGATCTGACGTAATCAAGTCCAATCTCCCCAACATCCACTGTCTAGTCTACTGAGAGAATGACAATTTAGACAATGTGGCCACCGTAGGTATAGTCTTTAATTCACCTAACTTTTGAAAATAATTAATGATATTTGAAGCTTTATTTTTCATTACAAGCTACTGGTATGAAGAAATAACACTATTGATGAACTCTTCAAACTTGCCTTGAGATAAATTCTGTACTTTTACTTCTTTCCATTTCACTACATCTTTTTGAGACTATTCCACATTTTTTTTTTCTTCTGGATTTCAGTTTTTATACGAACAAGTCTCCTTTTTTTTAAAGAAATTATTTTAGTTTTTGTACAAACACAAGCAATTATTCACGGCCTATGTAAAATAATGTGCAGTAGGAATCTAAATTATACTCAAACTCAACTATACTTATAAATTAAGGCCGCTTCGACTGACAGATGTTATTCAATTAAAAGCACGTGAGGGGGTCAGTATATTGGACAAGTTTCGACAAGTGTGGTGAGTATAAACATGTTACTTTCATTCACATGAAAATATGTGTTTCCGAATGTGCTTGGCATTCGTAGTCTTGGGCAAACAATAACACCTAAGCACATTCAAAATATTAATAGGCAGTTTACCCAGAAAAGTAGCAGTCATAGCTTGATGTTGCACTATGGTCTTATATTATTAGATATGCCCATAGTGCAAGGTAAGCATGCAATCTTTTGAAATGAACAAATTGTATAATACTACACAAGAGCCAGATGTTGGATGAAGCAGTTAATCAGGGGAAATTTATTTACAATTCTATCCTTAAGAGAAATTAAATGAAATCAGTTTGGTTGATAAAAATTTAAAGGACAATATATTTTAACATTAATATTATCAAATGCTAAGGTCAAGTTTGTTTTTGTGTACCTGGTCTACTGAGCGTTTCATTGTGGCGACTAGTTGATCCCAAGTATTTCACTGTCTGGTGAAGATAAGGATAAAGTTCCTTTGTCAGCTTTTCCTCTTTGTATTTATGTTCATTGTATTGGACAAGCATGTGCCACAGTTCCCCTAAAACAAATTATCACAAGTAATTAAAATTATAAAATTGCAATGTTATTGTAATGCAGTTTTAAGAGAAGTACAATAATCGAAGTAATTAAAAAAACTGTAAGGGTTTCAAATTTGTATTAGAATAATGCTCTTAATTTATGTAGTAGGCTATCTGTAACTTCTGTAATAGGATACAGGAAGTAACAAGCTACTGAGGTGTTGATGATGAAAGATAATATTACTGGCAAACCAGACCTGGAGAAAATGTTGAGACCTCAAATTGAATGATAATCGCTTATTAAGGATTACCTAAATGCCTAATGAGGATCCAGCTCCCTAATTGCTTCAGGAGATTGAGAGGATCATGGGAGGAGACCATAGGCCAAACTGACATGAGAAAACACAGGGAGTTTGCTGGTAGCTTCCAGTGGCGTATTCTCTGGGTATGCCAGTCCTGCGCTGCATACCCAAAATGATATGAACTAGTTTTTTTGTTTAATTCAATGCTGTCTGTGTGAACTGTGTAAACACTAATGTTTAAATTGTTAATAAATATACATGTAATGAATTATTAATTTTAAAACTAATATTGGTTCATATTCCAAGAATACTGTGTTTTAAGTAATTCTTCTTCCAAAAGGTTCTACTTAACACAATAGGAAACCCAGGGCTTGCTACTTGTAAAACGCAATGAAAGCTAGGGAGGCTCTAATGACCTTGCCCAATGTCTAGGGGGTGGCAACACATTCCTTTCCGCTCGCCCATAAGTAATTGGCCAATGAGCTTGGGTTTTCACAACCCAGGTCATGCTATTCCTATGAAGCAAGCTAAGCATTGTGCCAACTATTGAAAAAAGATTCAAGATCACAATGTTTATTAAGCTAATTTAGTAAAGTTTAAGTAAAAATACATAAAATAAATATACAATTAATTGTAAAATAATAGTTAGTATATTAAACAAGCTTTAAATTATACACTAATTAAATACATTGATTTATAGGTATTCTAATCATATGTATTATCATGTATGTGGCATACACATTTAGCAATTATTTCAAATCCAGGCATTTCAGCACTGATGGGAAAGGGAGGTGGGAGGGGTAAGGCGGGTAACGAGGCTACTTTAACCGTTGTTGACGATAATTCTTGTTTTTCTTTAGTAGAAAGGATCGTGGAGTTTTAATAGTGTTTTAGTTTTTGTTTTACATTAACGACTTACTATTCATTGTGATTTTATATAATTATACATCAAAGAATCCCAAAATTCAGGAGTGTGAGTTAACCATTTCAAAATGATTTAGAAGGAAAAGGTAAAATAAAATATAGTTTCTTATAATTTACTTAATCAGTGGCACACCCAGCCATTTACTTTGGGGGGAGGCATCAAATTAAGAATGTAGCAAGAATTACATTTTGATGGAGAGAGCGGGTTTGGGGTTGCACTGCCGCCTCAGCCCTGAAGGCCGAGAATATTTATGAATATTTAATGCTTTTATAAATCATTTTGAGTAGTTTTATAGTAGTTAAGTAATTTAAATAATACAAATGGTATTGAAGCTATTATTTGAATGTTTTTTTCAATTGTTAATTTTGTGTGTAACGGTAAACATTTTGAATCTTAGGCTCAAGTCTGAAGCCTGGTCTTAAAATGTAGCATACACATTCGACACATCTTCAATATTAGTTATACTTAATATTATTTAAATTTCTATTAACATTATTTGTGGTGTTGGGGAAAGAGGAGGAAGGGGGTCAAATACCCAGCTTGCCCCTCTCCCCCTTGGGTGCACCACTGCTTACAGCAAAAGATATGTGTAAATATCTTAGCAATAAATCAATGATGTAGCGATAAGAGTATTAATAGTTTGAAATAATCTACCCCATGTTAGTCAAAGTTTACAAATCTAAATAGCTTCTGGAGCATACATTCTCAAGTTGGGAGACTCGTTTGTTTCCAAGCAGCATTGTGTGAGATAAGTTAGGCTTTATAAAATAGTTTTAATTGCAACGTGAGTTGAACAAACCACCTTGTTCCCTCTCATCAAGATCTGATAGACGCTTGATCGATGTATCATTTCATTTTACTCTTATTATGTTTGTTTGCTTTGAGTATTGCTAACTGTGTGCTTTTAATTACACTAGGCTAATTGAATAGGATGTCTCTCTTATGCATTCAGAAATGTACCCATACGACTCTTAGCCCAGACGTTAATATTTACTTAAATTTATAACCATGTATATAGTATTACAATTTGAGGACCACCTATGTAGTCTAGTGGTCATAGGTTCTGGCTACGGACCCAGAGATTCCGAGTTTGATTCCTGGCGCATCCAGATTTTCTGGGAAGCAGTGGGTCTGGTACGGGTTAGATTCAGCCTAGAAAGGATAAATAAGGAGCTACTCGAATAAAGTAGTAGTGGCTCCGGTATAGAAAGCCAAACATAATGGCTGGCGTCATTGTAGTGCTGACTCCATGACCAGGGTTGCCACTATTTTCTTATTACCAAATTCCCTGTGTTTTCCAGGTTTTCCAGAGGAAATTTTCATTTTTCCAGACACCTAATAGATATTATAAATATAATTATGAAGGCATTTAATTTTGTTTTAAAGAAAATTTAAAAATGAAGAGTGGTAATTGTCATTGGAAGCATGTTTTATTGTGCAAGAGAAACACTTATTTAAGAATTATTTGGAAAAAGGATGAGAAATTAATGAAATATTTTCTAGAAGGAAAAATTAGTTATATTTTCTGTCTACCCTAAATGGAATAAAAAAAAAAAAAGGAAATACCAAAAATACAATTTTGAGTTTAAATATGGTTAAACAAAAAATAATAATCTTAAAGTTGGAGGTACTATTTATGTATGACTGATTATGTGTGAGTATGTACTAAATGTAGTCCATTTCACAGGGGGTGGGTGAGGTAGGGTAACTATGAGCAGACACAAACACAATCGGTCATTTTTACAATATACTAGCAGGCTGGAGGCAATATTTTCATAAACTTTTCACTTTACAGTATACTCCATTTTGTTATCGTGGCCACGGCAGCAACCAGGTAAATCCACCTTTGCTAAATCGGAAGGTGACTGTAGTAAAAATGTTAACACCCATAAAGATAAAAACAGACAATATTGACACCTTGGCAGTTTAAAAAAATTATAAATAGCAAAATTGTAAAATAGGTAGGGTACAGTCTTAAAACATCACGCTACAAAAACAATAATCTGGGATACTTACCTCTTTCAAAAGGAGTAATCTTTTTTAAACAAGACAAATAAGTTTAACACACCAAATTCCAAAGAATGAATTCATTCGACTGGCAGGAGAAACACGTGCCAGCAGCATGGGCTTGATGAAGTTGGGGGATGGGGGTGGAGGAAACGAGACATTTGTGTTATTGGCGGGAGTGAGTGGAGGAAGCTGAAAAGGCGCGGCATTTGCCGAACGAAAACAAGTCGTCTCAGTTGCACTCAGGACTTATCTCAAGCTGATGAGGTGCCGGTAAGCATAGTCATAATATGAGACGTGTTCCAATCAGACTGCTCAATTCTCCAGTTACAAATTTTAGTCTATATTATTCCTACTAGTTTAAGCTTGCAAGCACTGTATTACCCAGTTTCCCTAACAAATTCCAGGAAATTCTAGCTTTTTGGTGAAATTCCCTGTGTTTTCCCGGTTTTTTCCAGACACAAACAAATTCCCTGTCTTTTCCCGGTTTTCCCTGTTTTCCAGGTGCGTGGCAACCCTGATGACACACTCTATCCGCAAGAGTTTGCACTAATTCGCCAAACAGTTTAGTAGCTACTCGATAGGTATAACCAGAATGAGGGCTAATACCATGGAGTTACTTTTATTACATTTTGAGTGGATGGTAATCATTGTTATGGATAAATAAAAGAAGAGAGAATATGGGAGCAAGAAGAGAGGGGGCTCAAAATTTCCTAAGATAGCATACAGTTAAAGAGAAATAATAAATGTTCGAGAACCACTGTTCTATATGGACACATCTTCAAATATATCCCTTGAAGTTCTTGGACAACGGTGGTTGAGGGTCCTCGGTCCCCAAATCTCTGTTGAAACTTTTAGAGTAAAGCATACCTATTCATTTTTCTCAGAATACACTACTGGTAGCTTCTGGGTGTAATAGACAGTATAGTGAGTGACGCGGGAGCTCGTGGTTTGTTACCAGTTATATCCTCCTTGGAACCTATTTAAGAGCCAGCTTTACCACCAGCATCGGTGATGTACTAAGACTAGCATGAGCAAGCTGACCTATTGGTGAATCAGATACTAGTGGAAACCTTATGGCTTACTTCACAACCTTGTCCCTTCCAACTCTATTACCATTCCCCTGTCCTATAAGTGTATCTTCCAGCCTTCACTAAAATAAACCACTCTACAATCAAACGTATGTGTCAATTTGTAAATGGCCTACCCCCTTACTCCCTAATCTGTCCTGAGTTGGTTTTACAGGAGGGTGACAGTTACACAACATTCTTTTTTAATTCTTGTAAACCATAAAGGGCGTACGAAGCTTAAAAATTTTTGAAATAGTTTTCTATATTTGTTCACATCAGCTTCGATTTTAAAGAGAAATTTCAGATTCGACAATTTATGATGTTTTGCAAAAGAAATTAACTAAACATACATTTATGTTTATTATTTTCATTTTATGCTATTATTTCCATCATAAATTAGTGTTTGCAACAACAAAAAATTTAAATAATTTAAATTTAATTTTGCGATAGTAACTTATTTTAACATTTAAGACTAAGTATAGCATTTCATGAAAGATATTTACTATCTAAGTTTACAAAGTTTTGGAAAGTATATGTAGTTTCAAATACAACATTAAACTTTTTTTTTAATATTTGAATTTCGATTAAGCTTCAGGAATATTTCATATTATTCGATTTGACTTTGCTTGGAATTGAAAAAGTGGATTTCCCATACCTCGAAACAGCAATGAAAAAACTTATACTTACTTTATGATGTTTATTATCTAGTCAACACAAATAACAAAACAAAGATTATTGGCCCTCAAGTAAATTTAATTTAAGCAAAAACACAAAGGACCATTAAATACATGAGTTTTCAATATTGCCATTGATATAGAATTAATTATTGCCCAGTGTCTTGGAAATATCTGATAAGACAGAGTAAAAAACACTGTACATTTTGATTGTTTGTAATTTTAAAATAACTTAATATTTATTTATATATGTGGGAGAACAACTTTTTCAATTTGAGGTGATATCAAGACGAGAATGAGAAAAAATATTGAAACGAGAAAAGTTCCTTTGAAAGAACAACAATGTAAATCATGTTTACTAGATTACATATATAAAACAGTTTCACTGTTTAACAAACTTAGGTCAAATTCTACTTTATCCTGGAAAATACTAATAGCTTGCTATTAGACTTAATATTTACTGTATTAGCCCGAAAATATGCTGATGCGGAACTCAAGAAATATAATATCTTTGATAGGAATAAAGTTAGTCACGTCTGAAAATGAATCTACTTTGAAAGTAAACAAGTACATCCTATTTCCTTCTTACTTCCCTAATGCCCATAGTTTTTACATATCTTGTTAATAAGATTTTAAAATCTGTGTTGAAGCTGTCTTCATCAGTCCAGAGAAATACTTTTTCTGGCATTATCACCCACACCTAAGATTCCAAATTTAGTAATCAAAGACACTTCAATTATTGTCAAAATAAAGGAAGAGAAGTGACCAATCTGTTAAAATAAAAAGTCTATAAAACAAGTGAGAAAAATTGAAGTAATATAGAAAGTTTGACCATTTCATTTTGCCAGCCATTTTGATTCAAACTTATATTTAAAAAAATCAAAATAACAAGGTCCATCTACTTTCAAATAACCTTGTCGAAAATTGGTGGCAGAGAACACCGTCTTTTGTGGAGATAGAAAACTATTTCAATACACTTATATTGAAATAACTACAATGAGTCTTTAAAGGTATAGCATTGGTTACATATTATCCAAGAGTGCAATTATACAACACATTATGGCTTTATACAAGATGTTTTTCAAAACATGATTAAGAATTATCATTTTCTCAAATTGATTTTGAATTTTTGAGTTACGCACATTCCTAATAATATGGTTTGATAGTGAATTTGAATTTGATTACGTTTATACTTACTATCAAAATTAAACAAAAATTTGCTAAAAAAATATTTTATATTTTAAAATTTCTTTATATTAAATGAATAAATAAAACCACAAGAATAATTTATAATTCAAAACTAAAACAAGAATGTATAGAGTGAAAACTGTAAAACAATTTTCTCTATCAATACACACCTTAGACACAACCAATGAAAATGTTTCCGTTCTTTATAATGATGGATTACAAAAAGTTTAGTGGTAATGCAGCAGGGTGTTGTTAATTTGGACCTGCGCTAGTCCGGAACACGCGGTTATTTGATCCTCCCCATTCTTTGTTTCCTCCCAACCTCACTCAGGGTCACTATGGTGTTTTCTATTTATCATACTGTGACAATCAATTGACCAATGATATTTGATCTTGCTAGTGTGAAGTGCCCAAGAAAATAATACTTAACATATCAGGCCTAAAACAAAAATATGTGATTTTATACAAACTTGAAACAGTGAGACATTAATTAAATAAGCTATAGAATATTCTTAGATAGCTTTTTTAGCACCACATATTACTATCCATTTGGGTTATGTGCTTATGTACTAATTATGCAAGTGGGCTAGGGATGAGGAAGGTTGAATTATGATTAAGTGTAACCACATTTGCGTGTAGATAGAGGGGGGAAACCATTTAGGACACCCGCCCCCCAATACACCTGACTAGTACCAAACAGAGATCTCCCCATCAGCAGCAGTCTAGTCTATTGCAAGAGTAGCTGCGTAGACCATACGAACACTGAAGTGGGTTCTTATATAATGATGTTGCACAATATATTTTTTGTATCATTCCTTGATAGTGTGAACATCCTTGACAATTTCAGGTTCAGACTCACAAGACCAAGCTGTATTGACATTTTAAAGCAAAATCTCACCTACAGTAATGCCATGGCTGGTTAACATAGCATGTATTTCATAAACATCATCTCTGAGCTGTGTATCACCAAATGTAAAATACACAAGGTCTCTGTCTGCCTGGCCTGCAGCCATAAGTTGCAGTAGTGCCTTGAGGTGTGCATCACCTCTGAACGCACCACATCCCCAATTACCAGTGGCCACCGGGCTTAGCTTGTCTGCAGAGAGCCCCATACCAAGGAATCCTGTGTATGCCTGTAACAGACATTACTCTTATATAGTTATAATGTTGATAAACACACACGAGTATTTGCTCAACACAGAAAGCCATTCATTTTATAAACATGAGTATTACCGCTAAGTTGACCTCTGTAGTCTTGGGGTGCCTGAGGATCCGATGTTTGTGGGCCCAAATCCAGACGGGGTCAACGGATTTTTATTAAATGACAAAAATCCGTAGCACACCTTCCTTCAGAGGAGAAGTAAAGCCGTCAGTCCCATGTCAATTGTGACATTTAAAAGAACCTTGGAAAGTATGCGAAAATACCTCTCCCGACAAAATTAATAGGCTTTTTCTTGCTTGCTTGTAGAAATTCATTGGTGTATAGCCCGTACAGGTAGTAAGACATGGTGATAATTAATTAATAATAATTACTGATAAACATTCCTAAATTCCCATTTACAATATTTTTGGTTCAGTTTAACTTTGAGAGTGTAATCATCAGTGCACTGTATCTTACTACCAGTCACATATAGTTATATTTATGGGGCAGTAAGGCAGAATTTGAAGAAAATGTGATCACATTTGTGTGGATGATGAGTGAAAAACAATTTATTAAGGAAAAAAATACTATTAGTATACGTGGTTGGGATTTAAACCCTGACCTCCACATCATAGGCAAAAAGAACAGATAAGTCTACCCACCAATGTGTTGTGTATCTGCCGTATCATCTAGGGATAATGTAAATTCTGCATTTCTATCATAATTGTAATTCTACATTGATTTAAGCCATTTAGTAACTTTAATCGCTTTTATTTAGAATTATAAATAGGGATTTGTGTCCTACAAATAATATGTGATAATAAGTTTATGCAAACTTTGAATTAGCTTTGAAAACTAATAAACTTCGAATTTTCTTTAAAAAACAAGTTTCAACTGCAAACTTCAAATTAATATTCACTTGACAAAAATGTACTAAGTGAATTACATGTTGTGATAGTTGATTCATCAGCTCAGGGTGGAATATGTTAAACATTTTAACAATAAGCAATTTTAATTTTGTAAATTAACTAAACCAGAGGTTCACAACCTGGGGTTTGCAAAGAGTTCTGGGAGGTTCTGCGAGCCAAATCTAGAATTTTAAATTACTTTTATTTGTTTTTTCCCTGTAATATAGATTATTGCCTCTTCATACAAATGCTGAAGGAAGCCCTTTTACAATTGGTCAAAATGAGTACAGGTGGCACCTGGGTCGGGCAAAAATAAAAGTTTGATCACACGCACCCACAAAGTCTCACTTTTTTTCAAATGAAAACATTCTAGTTTCATCGCGAAGCATTGGCTGAGAGCAGCAAGCATCCTAAAATGGTCAACTATATTAAAGCCCTTCAGCAAGTTATTTACCAAGTTTTTGGGATTTATGATAGATTAAAAATTTGGGTTAAAGAACTTTCTAATCGACTTCACACGGTTCTCATTTCTTACCTACTTGTCAGACATCTTTAGATTCTTGAATGCACTCAGTACACGACTCCAAGGTATTTCTGTCACTATGTTCTCGGTGCAGGACCAGATAGAGGATGTTGTCTCTGAACTGTATATATTTAATATTGTAAAATTGCTTTTGTGTAATAATTTAACATAGTTTTTTTTATATAATGGTTTATACATATTGGTTTTGTATTTGTTGTTTATTCTTCGGACAGTATCCCAGTGTTTTAGAGAGAGTCCCGCCATTTTTTATGGTTTCCCTCCATTTTGAGAGAGTTGAAGGGGTTGGGGATGATAAAGTCGTTTGTTTTTTAGTGAGATCAGGGCAGTTGAGCGAAGTAGTCAGGACACATAGGTTGTTTGGCCGAATGGGTGCACTAATTTATGCACACATCAGTGTCCGAGTGTGAGTCGGGTGTTACAGGCCCTAAAGTGGCCTTCTTTATCAAGGAACAGCAAGAGTTTGAAAGACACCACTAAGTCCGCCCCTTGTGTCCCCATTCCTTCCTACTCTTAACCCAGCAACCTACAAGGTAGGCCTCCATTGTCGGAGAACCTCATTTGGACAAGGTAAGCAATTCCTATTACAATTTTATATCAAATACTGTCCCCTTTACTTTTTTTCACTGGTTATTTTAATCATTTGTTGACTGGAAGGGACAGAGGCAAAGATAAAAAAGTTAAATGTATGGTGTAGCCATATCGAGAAACAGGAATATGATTATTTTTCTGCGTTCAATGATTACCTTGATTTAAGTTAAGACACTCTTCCTTGTGATGTTTCTAAAACTATCTCAAGTCAATGGCTTTTCAACTAAGATGATATTTTTCTCACTTTCTTGTGGAAAAAAAAAACATTTCTTACACATCAAAAAAGAACTTCCTTTTATTAAAGAAGACCAACTTTTTGAACAGGCTTATGATTCAACATTCTTCAATACTAGTGCTAAACTTTTGGTTTCATGATCAATTAGTGTAACTTGATGTTTCCAAAAGGATTATATAGTACTTTATGGCATTTTCCACCAATTAACTGTGTGCGACAATGTTTTCAGCTCTTGTGCACATTAAAAATAAATATAAAAAACAAACTTAGAGTAGAGCCAGACCCTACGATTGAAATTATTCTCCGTTTATCTTGACGGCCAAAAAACATCACCAACAATCACATTAGGGAGTGTTGAAGTCAAGTTAGATAAAATTACAAAGGCTCCTTAAAATAACCCAATTTAATAATAATAATATCTAATTGATATATTTTTAATTCAAAGTCCAGGGAATATTTAAAAAAAACTATTAAATATCCAAAATTCAAATTAACCAATGGATATCTAAACTGTTTTACACAATAAATAAAAAACTCGAAATGATAAATTGTAAAAATTAACTCACAGTACAAAAAATTCAGACTTTATTAGTTTTTGCACTTAGAATAGGTGCTTTGGAAAAAACTAGTGATTTTGGTTTGTTGGAGCTTTCTTCTCTGGACACAATTAACAAAATCTTGTTCTTCTTGTAACTCCGTTTTGCACTTTCCAACTTTCCATGATGTCATTCTTTTTATTAAGGTAGGTCTATAAAGAGTTCGGCTGTATTTCATATTCTTATGTGATATCACACTTCTTTTTCACTCCCTTTTCCACTTCTCTAATCACTTCCAAATCCTTGGCTAAGGTTAAACTTGTGTAGGTTCCACACTTAGACATCGTAAAAACACCACAGAGAGAAAAAGTTGCCAGATTAGGACAAGCAACATAAACTTGACCCCTTTCATGCTGGGCATCACATGATGGCAATGTCTCACAGAAGCGATTCAAGCAGAGCTAAAACATCCCCTATTCTAAGAAAACCACTTGCAGCTGGTGCAAAAGTTCCCGCTTTCTATTTTACTTTGAGTAAATAACTCTTAGCTGTATCCGACATTCCTGGGATTCTTGGGTTTGGTTAAGATTGTTAAGTTTGATTTTAAGTGAGTAGAAACTCGAAAAAACTAACAATATACTGTATAATCATTGAATTATCCAAATATTTCCTTCTAAAATTTGAATTAAATGTTATTTTTTACTAGTGATTTAAATAATAATTTCACACGGAATAATAGTGAGATCGAATTATCCAATTATCAGAATTAACCAACTTCTAATGAGCCAGATCCTACTGTATTTTTATTTATATGCTTTTTATTTATTTATGCTTCCCCTCATGTGGTGGGGAGTTTAGCGGGCCTGCGGCGAGTTATCATTGCCTTCAGGGATGCCAAGATCTGGTAAAGGTTGGAAACAAATGATCTGAAGCTATATAAAATTTATCATGTATATTTGTTCAAATATAGTAGTACTAAGAGCTAAAAATAATATTCTAAATTTGAATTGGCTTTGGGAATATTTCATGATTTGATCCAGGTTTGTTTCAAATTAAAAAAGCCGACTACCCACACACAATCAAAATGTCATCCAAAACCACAAACCATTGCAAAATTTAATAAAACAAAACAAATCTTGCTAAGGGAATAGAATGAAAAATTTTGTGCCACTAGCTTTTATTAAAAATTATTAGGGTGTGCGGATTTTTGAAACTTCAACTTGTGATTCTAAACAAATATCAGCTTTGACTTGGCTTAGCTTTGAAAAATATCTGGTTTCAACAATCATGAATCTTCGCCATGACAATATTCATATGAAAAAATCTGAAGTAATTGATTCTAAATTATAATAGTAACTTGATTTATAAAAATTAAATTAACTATTAGAAACAATTGCACAATAAAACATTTACAAAGCAATTTTAGTGCATACAGTGTATAAATGACCAAAATATATTGTTTCAAGCTTAAAACAATGGATAAAAACTATTCAAACTTAAATTTATATTTGAGAATATTTCATATATTTGATTCAAGTTTGCTTAAAATCGAAAAAGTCGACTTTGCACACCCTTAAAATTGATAAATGAAATCCAAGCTGTACCTTGTTGAGCTCCCTGCGGAGACAATTGGGGGCAAATTGGGCAGTGACTGATGGAAGATTAAGCGCATCGATGGCAGCTACAGTACAGAGTCTGCGCCCGCTGCTGTCTCGAGGTGTGGTGTCTACATAGTCTCCTAACCACTCAAATGTATCTCCATACCCCACATAATTGCTGTATCGCTCACAACCTATATAGTTAAACAAAATGTGAGTAAGCTTCCAATAAAAGTATGCTAACAATTATATATCATAATCAATATTAATTAAATATTAGCTGTTACAATATAACTAAATTCACCTCCACCTCTGGGGTCTAGTAGTCAGAGTTCCTAGGAAGCACTGGGTTTGGAATGGGGTCAAACTCAGCCTCGTGAGGACAAATGAGAAGTTATTTGAATAACTAAGTAGCAGTTCTGATCTATAAAAGCGAGATTAACGACCAGAGGGCTCATTGTGCTGACCCTCTATTCACAAACACGTTGCCACCATCATCGCTAACAGCTGTAGTCTCTCTGTCAGTATAGTTCCCTCACTGGCCCACAAAATAACTTTAGGACAATAGGTTTTAAAAGGACGTTGAATTCAGAGGAAGTATACCCACATTTGTGTGGAGGGAGAGTGGAAAACCATTTAGGGAAAAACCAACCTCAATACACTTGACTGAGATTTAAACCTCAATCTCACCGTCATAGGTTGTCTAGACCAGCGTTTTGCAAAAGGTGTTCCGCGGAACCCTGGGGTTCCATGGAAGGCTCAAAGGGGTTCCGAGTTTCGTCCGAGAATTAACTAAAACTTTCGTAGAAAACCGTCATAACATAACCGTGCCGCGCCATCACACTGCTGTAGGTATATATAGTATCAAACAGCGCGAGCAGAGCAGGGTGGCGGGGGCGCCGCGCCTGTCGAGACAGCGTGTGTGGACGTTGCGGCCCCGCACCAGTCGAGTCAGTTACCGCAACAAGACTGCATGTGTTTAAAACATAAACTTTACTTACTACGTATTTGGTGTAAAGAGAGGAAATTGCAGTGATAGTTATTTCCATTGTTTTAATCTGGAATTTTCGATGTCCGCAGGAAGGTTTTTGATTATTTGTAGTAGAGCTGTAACGAACTGACCTTTTTACTTCTGTGAAATGAATGGTAGGTTTTAAAAATTATAGGCTGTTATAATAATGTTCCTTTTATATAGTTTTTGTTTTTGTTCTAACTAATTATTAATTTAATCAAAGTTATTCTTATTTCTACCTACATATGTAAAATGCAATTATACTAAAATTTTAACCCACTTGTGAGTATTTTTCCTATTTGTTATTTCAGTATATGATAATGGACAATTGGCTCAGGGGCGCCTTTGCAAGTGGCTAAAGTGTTGTATCATGTTCACCAGCAGAGTCTACTGAAAATATTTCAGAAGAAGCTGTTGCTGGTTTTTCTGTAAGAAAGTTATATTTATTATTATCAAAATCAATCTGTTAATACAGTCTGGCCAATAGCTGGTTGGCTTACTCACCTTACACATATTAATTTCTTAATTTTTGATTATTAATGTTTATTCTATTTAATGTTTTGGTTGTTTATTATTAATGGGTATTATTGTTTATTGTTGGTGTTGGTTATTATTAATGTTTGATAATTTATTCCAGGGTACAGTAAATACGGAAGACTCTTGTCCTGGGTAAAACCGACAAAGTACACCAACCAACAAAAGGGGTGAACCTCAGGAGAGAACTGCTTCAAAAAAGAGGAAATATGACGAATCCTACTTGTCCTTCGGATTTATTCTGTAGGAATTGCTGAAAATTCGGATGAACAATGCATTATTTGCAACAAAATTCTGTTTAATATCTCTTTGGCACCTGCAAAGCTTAAACGACACCTTGAAACCAATCACCCGCAACTGAAGGATAAAAGCTTAAGTTTTTTGAAAGACACAAAGAAGTAAATAAAACTGGTTTGGCTGCTTTACACAGATATGTAAAAACAGATAATGAAAACGCAACAGAAGCATCATTCTTGTTAAGTTACAGAATTGATCGTGCTGGTAAACCACACACGATTAGAGAAAATGTAATAAAACCATATATGACAAAAATCGTCAGCTGCATACTTGAAGAAGACGCAGCGAAGAAAGTTGCAGCAGTCCAGTGTTCCAACAACATCATATCTGATGGAGTCCATAAGATTTCAGACCATATTGAAGATGAATTAATTTGCAGATTGAAAGACCGTGAGGTGTTTGCAATACAACTTGAGGAAAGTACAGATGTCGCCGGGTTATCAATACTGCTTGTTTTCGAGAGATACCCCTTCGGAGGATCTATTGAAGATTTGTTTACTTTGTGCACCTTTGGAGACCAACACAACTGGAGAAGAAATTTTTACAATCATTAAACACCAGCATATTGATTGGAAAAAATGTATTGACATGTGCAGCGATGGAGCTGCAGCTAAGACCGGAAAAATAAAAGGAACTGTAACAAGAATAAAGAATGTTGCACCTAAATGTAGTAGCAGTCACTGCGTTTTACATCGCCGTGCCCTTGTCGCAAAGAAAATGCCATCCAAATTAAAGAAAGTTCTCAATCAAGCCGTACAAATTGTCAATTACGTTAAATCACGCCCACTCCAGTCAAGGCTTTTTAAAAAAGCGTGTGAAGATGTAGGAAGTCAGCATCAATCACTTCTTCTACACATGAAAGTGAGATGGCTTTCGAGAGGAAAAGCTTTATCCAGGTTATTTGAATTGCGCAACGAGCTTAAGATATTCTTCACCAAACAACCCATTTCTGTATCTGTTAGTATGCTTGTTGAACTATTGCACGATGAGCAATGCTTGATGAAATTGACTTATTTAGCTGATATATTTGATAAACTCAACGTAATCTGCAATTCTTTACAGGGAAGAACTACAACCACGTTTACAGTAAGAGATAAAATATCTTCACTTAAAAGCAAACTTGGCTTCTGGATCGAATGTGTTGAACAAAAACGTTATGAAAGTTTTACTCTTTTAAATGGCTTTCTAGAAGAAAATGAGTTGCAAGTAACCTCAGATGTGGAAAAAAAAAACATACATGAACATTTGATTAACATTAAAAAAATCCTTGAAAGAGTATTTCCTGGAGAAGTTACAGGACATCGACTGGGTACAGAATCCATTCGCAAATCATACCAAACCATAGATGCTGACTGTGTCAGAGTATGAGAATTTGATCGCCACTAAGTGTTCATCCCTTCTAAAACCAAAATTTGAATCAGAAGATTCTAATTTGAATTACTTTTGGATTGGACTTAAAGATGAATACCCTGCAGTCGTTGAGAAGGCTATTATGGTTCTGCTTCAGTTTGTGACGACTTACCGATGTGAGACTGATTTTTCAGATTACGCATACACCAAAAACAAGTACTGAAACAGACTGGATGCAGCTCCAGATCTTCACGTCCAATTGTCAGACATTCTAGTGCTAATATAAGTAAATATGGGAAAAAAATTCATTCTTCACATTAAATAGTTACTTTTTTTTAAATAAATGTTTTATAATACTTATAATAATTATTTTTTATTTATAATTATTCTTTCTTTTCATGTAAAACATGAAACTATTCAAACAACACTACAAGGTACAATCACTTTTGTTATTATCAAAATGGGGTTCCACCAAAAAAAGTATAGTCAGTTAGGGTACCGTGGCCAAAAAAATTGGGAACCTTTGGTCTAGACTATTACAAGAATGACGGCTTAGACCATGTGGGCAATAAAGAAGGTTAGCTTAAGTTAAAGTTACAGCTTGTTCCTTCATTATGTGTCTGGCATGAGAGAACAGGTCAAGATCAGCTAACAAGTGTTTCTGCCGACACAAGGAACGGAATATATGCCAAGTTCAGAAACAGAACCAACCTTGTTTACATGTGTTTTTAATCACTGTTTCCATAACTAACCTTGGTGAAAATGAATAGTATGCCCTGCCTTTTGATCAAAGTATTTATTTTTTGATAAAACATTGATGAAAGTAAATCATTCCTCCCCACCTGTGACAATTAAAGCTTCAGTACTGTTGAGCTCTTCAGTGAACAGCCTGGACACAATAAGCTCTGGGCAGATGATAAATCTGATCTCTTCTTGAACACACCCTGAACCTAGCACTCCTCCTCCCACCATTCTGTGAGAGATAACAAAACATCTTCAATAATATGAAACAAATTTCACCCTCAGCAAAAAAAAATGAGGACAATAATTATTATAGCTGTTTGAATAGCATGTAGCAAATCAAGTAGCAAAATGTAAAATGTGTATTCAATAATATGACTAAAATAGTTAAATTTAGCTAAAGAAACGAAACACAGGACAAGACTTTCTGCCATGAGATTAGTGCTGAAACATATAAATCAATGTTTAAAAGATCAGTATCTATAATAATAAAACATTGATCATCAGCTTAGCTAATTGTTGGATTAAATAGCAAAGGTATTATATTCGTTAATTACAGCTGTAGTTGTATCTAAATATATTCTTTAAATTGAAAAATGACACCTGCAGATGGGAAATGAATCCAGGACCTTTGGTTTAGTACGTCAATGCTCAAACCACTGAGCTATCCACAATTCATCCCGTGCCCCGGCTTATTCTCCACTAGTATTTTAAGGCAGACTCTGTGAGGGATGTGTGAAAATCGTCAGCTACATATGCAAGATCAATTAAGATTATAAGATATCAGATAACGCAACCACTTTCGACTCAGGAAGGCCTTATGCTAACAAATGTATAACTACAACTCGCTATATTCATTGGGGGTTCCGCCCCAAAACCCCCAATAAGTTTTCTTTGCAAGTGGAAGTAAACTAATGTAATTTTAGAACCATTTTTGATAGGTCTTACTATTTAGCCACAAGACACCTCCAAAGAAAGGTGCACGCCAACTTTAAAGTTGCTCCGCGATTTTGAATTTTTTTCAGGGATTATTAATTAAAATTTTTAACTTTTGGGAATTTTCCTGTAGGTTATAGGCTAGAAGCTATAAGATTGCCAAATTTCAAGTTTCTAGCTCAACTGGAAGTGGCTAAACATTAATGTCAATGAGTGAGTCAGCCACATGGCTTTATAGTAGTATAATTTGTACATATGCATATGGCATGTTGGATTACGCTATTATATTTGTTAATTATGAATATAGCGCATCTAAATAACACATTCATTTGAAAAATGACACCTGGACATGAGAATTGAACCAGGAACCTATGGCTTAGTATGCCAATACTTTAACCACTAAGCGATCAAGTAGTGCTATAATTGGCCATGCTGATCATCGTCCCAGCCCTAATTATTATTTGATCTTTGCCATAAAGGGTGCAATTAAGCGAGATAACACTACTGTAACTAAATGTAGAGTTAGCTGTAGAGTCCCTAATGGACTAAGGTTGTAGCACAGCTGATTGTTAAGTTACTTTTCTTGCTAGATATAAATATGTGGTGTTACATTTATAATTTCAGTGTACTCGTCAAATAGCAAAAAAATAACAGTTTTGCATACTATATTGCTTTAAAGAAGGGAGAAATGCTTTCATTTCCTTGCCTAAAAAAATATACAAGACAAGTTTGCTTTAATTGTTTTATTTAACAGCCAAAGATGTATGATTTATAAATGTTTCCACTGTAAACATTCAAATCAGGTTTTGTAAGTTTGAATCAAATCTGAAATAAAAGCAAATTTTATTAGAAAATTTTGAATTAAAAAATGAATCAAGATTAGTTATGGACCCTAGTCCTATAAGTTATCACAAATGTTGAATGAAAAAATAAATTAAGATTAATTTTGGACCATAGTCCTATAATTTATCAGTTATGCAACAATAGCTCCACCTTGTAAAAGTTAAGTGGTAAAGAGCACTATTTTAAAATATATATATATATATATATCTTCATTTCTCAAAATCAACACATATGTTAAGTAGTATCCAAGGTTGTGCTTATAGGCCATGCAAAGGTTTTATAAAGACTGTTTTGATAAAGAGAAAAGAGTAGTGCTTATTTTCTGGTAAGTACAGTAATAATTAGGGGCTCTGCGAGTACTCGTATTCAGAGCTTTGAGCCAAGATCATCGCTTAAGCTCAAAATCGAGATCAAAAGTTTTGTATGCTAATAATCGAACTTCTCCTTATTGTACTTAATAATCTATTTTTAAAATGCAATAGTAATCATAGTCTATTTAATTGAGATAATATCAGCATTCCCACTTATAAATCATTCAATTACTTAAATTGTTAAAAATTAATTTCAATTCTCACATTAATGACATAATATAACTTTAAAACCACTTTCGCCCAGTAAATTTATTCAATATTTTCGGCCATTTGAATTATATTTGATTGAAGTTGTTTACTTGTATTTCCATGACAAAGTTATGAACATAAAAATAGCTAAGAAGATTAATATATAAATGAATGATTCTTTTTACTATTTTAACCTAGTCCCTTTCTAAAATAATAATTTATGATAAATTAAAAATGTAATATCAAGAATATGTTAATTTATTAAATGATTTCAAACCTCAGATATTTAAAACTTGTATTAAATAATACCTTTAGCTACAAAACTAGCTCTAATTTAGTTACTATTTAGTTATAGAATTAAGTTGGTTAACCTGTTTAAAATCAATGTTGATCTTATTCATTTCAATACATATTTTACCAAACTTATCATATTTAAATAAAAAAAAGAATTTAATATTTCATATGGTTTGCTATAAATATTATTTTAGTCGTATTATTTTTAATTTTAAAGTATCTATTATTATTATTATTATTATTATTATATTTAGCACCGCGTCTTACTACCCGTTCAGGTTATACGCTTTTAAGTACTAATTACTCTAATGGATTAGGAATGGGAAAGGTTGAAATAGAAGAAGGGAACCCGCATTTGCGTGGAGGGAGAGTGGAAAAACCATTTAGGAAAAACCACCCTCAGTTCACCCGACCGAGATTCGAACCACGATCTCCCCGTCCTCAGCAGTCGAGCTCAACACGACAAGCGCGTTAGCCAACTACGCCACCGAGGCGGGTTTTTAAAGTATCAACATCAACTTTAATAAGCATTAAAAATTGAATTGAAGTAAATTTATCAATAAAATAATGTTTAGCGATAGCCTGTACAACGCACATGTTCAACTGCACATAGAGGAATGGAAATGGAACATACGCAATTACACTAAGGGATAATAAACAAAATACGAGACACTTCAAATTTCTAATTGTTTATTAATCTTGCATTTTCTTATACGGTAAATTAAGTTACTGAAGCATATTTTGAAGAAATATTAGCTTCTTAAAACGACAATTTTATTAACTTTTTATCAAGACCGTGTAGAAACACTCTACAATAATGTAAAGTGATAGTGAAGGAAACCAACCTTATAGGATAGTTAGGTTAGGCTTGGTACTTCTCTATTTTCTTTCTACACTTTTACACTTCCTACTTCTTCAAACTTCCACAGTTGCACATTGTTTTGAATTTTAAGAAATATTTATTTTTTATTTGAAGGGACATTAATGAAAAAGTAATATGCCTGAAAATTTAAACTAACGTGCTACTGTGGAAGTTTTGAAGAAGTGGAAAAGTTTAAGAAAACATGAAGAGAGAAGTGTGTTTGTTCCTATCTAGGTCTAAACTAACTATCACATACTTTACATCTCTGTACAGAGGTTCTACACTGTCATGCTATCATGCAATTATTCATTTTATAATTCTTTTTTATAATTGTTGGTGTAATTTTAATGTCCTTGAAGATATGAGTGTTAATAAAACAATCTTAATTATTTTTTATTAGATTTTTATTCAAGTGTTGTTCTTATTTTTAAATTGTGTTTTATAGTGTTATTTCTAATTTAAAAAACGATTAAATTGTTTTTCAAAATTATTTACTATTTTTTTAAATGAGTGTCATTCATCTTTTGAGAACATGTGTTTCAATATACTTTCTAACATTTTAAAATTATGAATATACTAGAGATGGGCCACTCGAATCTTCGAATCCTCGAATCCACCGAATCCTGGCAAGTATTCGAGATTCGAGGATTCAGTGTTTTACTGGATTTGATGATCGAATCTTTCACCTCACAGACAAAGCATAATATGTTGAATTCAAAAATTACTTAGTTAGGCCTACTTGAAAAACACAACTTAATCCGTAATATTTATTTTGTCGAAGAAAAGAGATAAACATTAATAAAATATTCTTTAAAAAATAAAAATAATCGTTAGGTGTGGAAAATCTTAAGTGCCTAGTACCCTACCCTCCCTCCTGTATGGGAAACTTGGACTCGACCGTTTCGGCACATGCCCACTTCTAAAACTTTCACCCCACGAACAATCTTGTAAATATTTAATGACCACATTAAAATTCTTCAAAAACTGAAAATTAAAACTAGAATTACAAATAAACTCTAAATAAATAAAACAAATTACGGCTTTTTTTAAATAGAAATAAGATCACATTACACACGATATTAAGTCAGCCGCCATGACATGTGTTATGTTTACTCGCCCGAGTGATGATTAAAATTAAGATACTGTTACTTCTTACTAGCCAACTGGCTTTAATTATCTACAACTATGCAAAGAGCCCCAATTTATTGCATATGATCCTTAAGTTAGACATTTTGTTGGGTTTCATGAAAAATAAATACTGACAACAGTCAGACAGCGATAAAATGGTTTATTTATCTCTACCGGCCTACGTATCGTATCGTATATCGATTGTTTGTTTAAAATCGACTCAGGTAATCTGATCACCTAGTAAGCGCACTCGAGTTTTAAGGATCAAATAATGACTTGCTAATCCATTATTTGTTTTTAAATTGATTTTAACTTAGAGTTTTTTTTAAACATGTTATTGAAGTAATTGTTGAAATATTCAAAAGTAGTCCTGCCTTATAACATGGGAATGAACATATTGTAGTCAAAAATATGTTCGTGTTTTAAATAGAATGTATTCTCAGAAATCGATATATCGCAAGAATCGAATATATTTGTTTTCTACACGAAAATAGATAATGGATGTATAAGAAGATAATAAAGCAACTTAGGTATTATTGAGTAAACTATTTCCAAAGTATGTTTAGTTGTTAAACATGTTTTAATCTTTATTAAAAATATCCGTTTGTATTTTTATTTTTGCTATCTTAATACAATAAAATATCCTTTAATGATGATTAAAGTTGATCAAAGGATAACTAGGCCTAATCTGTTTATTTAACATGTTATTTTTATAAATTTAACTCATTCTAACAACCCTTTTAAAAATAACTAAAAGACACTCAAATTTTAATTTATTTGATTTTTAAACATTAATAAGAGTCTAGATTGTTTAATTTGGCTGGATTTTAACCTGTATCTTGTGAGGGGGGGTTGGGGTTGATTAAAATTGAAAGCACAATTCAAATAAATCTCAATTCACAGTTTAGACCTATATTGTGTAATGTAGGTCTATTTGTAAATAATTAAAATTTAAAACGATTTGCTAAGATTCGGATTCGAGATTCGAAAATAAAATGTAGATTCGGATTCGAGAAAAAGTGGATTCGACCCATCTCTAGAATATACAATACTCAAACTTTAGTCGAACTCAGGAGCTTTTAGAAATACTCGACTCAAATGAAAAAACCCAAGTTTGCAGACCCCTAGTAATAATAAATGAGCATTTACTTTACCTTACAAGAATTGTTATTATATGTATGAAAAAAGTGCATGTAGCAAAAACATTTAGTAATGAATAGAAATAAATAAAATAATAAAATATTAGTAAAATGGTAGAGTACAATTCAAATCAATATTATTGAAGTTTTGCAGACCCCTAATAAATTGTAACCTAACAATACTAAATGCACCTTACACTTTACAGTACAGAGGAAAAACTTGTAAAGTGGGACTGGCCATATTAGTTTCTACACAAAGACAATTCACCTCCTCTTGCTGAGCATTAATTTCAGTTTAATAAGCACATGAGTGTCATTTTCATTGAATTCAAAAGGTGAAATTAGACTGTGGTATGATTAGTTACATGAAGTTCTTTATCAAGATTAGTGGTTGTTTCTTACTATAGTGCAGCTTATACGTTACTTTTATATTCTTCTAGTAATGATGGTAAAATGTATTTAGGATAATTTAATAATTATATTCTATAAGTTAAGTTTGAGAGTAGAGTATTAATTATGATTTTTACATTGATTTCCCTTGAGTTAAATAGTTTTAAAATGTGATTGTGCCCCAAGTTTATCAATAGTTTCCCTATCATATGTATATTATAAAGAGTACCTATTAAAAAGCATACTTGTTGGCAAAGTCAACCTGAAGGAAACCATCACCCTCCTTCTCGATTGTTCCCGAGCTGGAGATGTGCAATTGAGGCAAGAATTTCTTGGAGCTTGTCCAGTCTGGAAGCTGTGAGGATGACAGGTACTGGCGAGAGTACGTCAGCACACCTACAGGAGCTGCCAGGAACCACAAACATTGTCAACACACTTTCAGATGCTGCCAGGAACCATATAGGACCAACTCAATAGCTTGACTCCAGACTACTAATTTAACACTTAAATGAATGTATAAATGTTGTAATTAATGCATTTATTAGGGATGTATGGGACCCCAAATGCTCCACTCGGGAATCTATCCATTCCTATTAAGTCAGGTGGGATTGGCTAATCAATGTTAACCTCGTTGGTAGACAGTCTTATTCTTTGTTCTGTAGCAAACTAATGGGGAGGGAAGGTATATTATAACCAAAGGGCAGGAAGGGAGGGTATTTTACGGCCTGTGGAGAGAGAAACAAGTTGGGAAGTACATGTTTCATTGTGCTTTGTCTATCAACAGTTAATGTTTTAATTCAGCAAGCGAGAGAGTTTGAAAGATTAAGAGGACAGGAATATATTCTACTCTACCATATTTTGGGGTGTGGAAATGAGTGGGGGGAGAATTAGCTTGCCAAGGTAAACTATGTATGAGTGCGCAGCTCCAGATATTGAATAAAGATTAAGGGGGTTTCAAATAGAATATTTAAGGGTAGTCAAACCCTAGATAATTTTTAAGGAGTTTCAAACCTAGAAAATATTTAATGGGTTTCAAATTTAGATAACCTGTAAAGGGTTTCAAACCTAGACAAAATTTAAGTGATTTCAAATCTAGTAATTTTTAAGGCGTTTAAAACCTAGAAAAATATTAAGGGTTTAACCTAGATAACATTTAAGGGGTTTCAAACCTAGATAATATTTAAGGGTCATCAAACCCTAAAGAGTCTTTAAGAAGTTTCAAACATATATTACCTTTAAGGTGTGTCAAACTTAGAACACATTTAAAAGGTTTAAAGCTGAGATAACATTCTAAGGGTTTCAAACCTAGATAATATTTAAAAGGTTTAAAACTGAAATAGCATTCAACATTCTAGGAGTTTCAAACCTAAATAATATTTTGCAGTTTCACACTTAGAGAAGAGGTATCAAACATTATGTTTTGTATTATTTTTTACACTCTGCAAATGGTTTAATATAAACACCATTCTCAAAAGAAATTAACGAATGAAAATAATTTCCATAAAAAATGCAATAAAATTAACTATTCGATATGTATTATTCAATATTTGTGATACTTGATTCGATGCTATTTGCACACCCTTATCTATATATTATGTTTTATATTTTGTATTTTATTAATTATATTACATTTAATAATGTCATAGCTTTCACAAGTCTTTCCATATTAATTTAAAATAATGATTTTTTTTAACTAAAGTTATTCTAAAGAGTTATTTTTATAACTTCTTGTTCCCGTTTGATCCCAATATTTCGACACATTTCCTATTCTTTTGAGATCTCATAATAAAAAATGTAATTCTCGTTCATCCTTAGCATTTATAAACCAAATAGGAAAAACATAGCTACTATTTATTTTTTCTATTAATCTAGTATATTTCTATTTTATCTTATGTTCATCATTTCTTCCAAGATTCAAAATCGAGTTTTAGCTAGAATAAATTTTTGTATTTAAGATTTGAATTCATGAAAAAGTGGATTCGACTAAATTATAGTTATGATATAGTTTTGGATATCTAAGTGAGAATGGGCCTCTTAAGTTCTCAAATATATTCAAGCTCTAGATTAAAAATAATAAAAAATAACTAAACTAATAATTTAGAAAAAGTACAGGTCCGAAACCTTAGCTACATCCATAGTGTGTCTGCCTTATGAGAAGGGTTTCGGGTTCAATTTC
The DNA here is from genome assembly GCA_902151425.1 of Timema shepardi. Lineage (NCBI taxonomy): Eukaryota > Metazoa > Arthropoda > Insecta > Phasmatodea > Timematidae > Timema > Timema shepardi. The sequence goes on along the minus strand of CABFVX010001805.1, from coordinate 71,129 downwards.
TAGCATGGCCAAAAATTTCTCAATGATGAAAATATGGGTTTACCCTTTGACATTAATAAATTGACAGCCAAGGACTGGATGTTGTGCCTCCTAATCTTAAGTTAGATTTTAAGGCATATGAAGCTACGACAGGCCTAGCAAGCCAATAGTGGAAAATTTATGGCTTGAATAAAAAAACTGACGCAGGCCACTGGATGGAAACAGTACTGGATGTAAATTAAGGTAAAGAAAAAGTACAGAGTATACTTTATACCAATAGTCACATATGGAGCAGAAACATAGATTGTGAATGTAAAAGAGTCATGAAAAGCGGAGGCCGTGGGAATGAAGTTTGTGAGACGTATGTTAGCTCTCAAGGGAAGAAACAGGATTAGGAATGAAGTTATCTGAGAATGAGTTGGGGTACAGGGAGTAGATGAGATAGTATAGGAAGCAAGATTGAGATTGTTTGGGCATTTAATGATGGAAAAACCGAGAATGCTGAAGAAAATGTTGGTAATGAAGTATGAAGTTAAATACTTCAAGAGAGGCCTAGAAAGAGATTTAAGGAGCAGTTAAAAGAAAGTGTGTAAGTGACAGGAGAATAATGGAAGCGATTCAAGGAGGAGGAATGGTGAAAGAAAGAGTAAGATGGAGGCATTTTACTAAACTGATATGGCCACATGTTGGAAATGGTTGTTGATGATGATGATGATGATGATAATAGAAAGTTTGTACACCTTTTTAAATTTTTTGTTATTATTAGCGTTGGGTTAAAATTCCCTAATTTGCAAATTCCTGAATCTCCAATTTATCTTCAAATTTCAAATCTTATATCTGAACCTGAAACTCGGAAAAAATTATTAACCTCTTAGGAACTAAAATATAATGGTAGAAAATATGAATAGTAGGATAACTAAATGTCAACATTCTTTCTTATAATAAATTCACTATATATAACATTCCAACATTCAGTTAAGTATTAAATTACTGGTCTGTGGCCTGGTTGTGGTTGTAAAGTTTATTCTATAATTATATTTATTGGTTCTGAGGCACCAGTAAGTATTAAAGCTCAAAAATAAATTACACTTGAAACTTTTTTTAAAGATATCAGCCTCAAATCCTCGAATTTTGAATAGGCCTATCCTTAAGGATTTGAGGGCCTATCCTTAGTTATATTTATTAGTGGTCAAATCTACCATAAATATAGTATAAACCTAAAAAACAGAACCCAAACCAATAGTTTATTGTCTAAAAGACTGTACATTTTTGTAAACACAAAAATCTTTAGTTATACTTTATATTTTCTATAGCAACTAAGGAATTATTTTTTATAAAATAAGAACTGAAAAGCAAATTATAATTGAGAAGGTAATTTTAAGTATTAATTTTATCATGTTGTCTAGAAGTAAAATTTGGAGATAAAATGGAAGAGTCAGAGTTGAGAAAATGTGGCTCTTGCCCATCTCTAATAGTGACACAAAAAAATCATGAAAGTCAGAAACTATTATGGTAGATTCCTGTGTCGATCTTGTTAAATTTAAAATGAAAGAAACATCCTAAAATACATCTTTAGTGGTTTAATAAAAATTACTCACATTTTGTACAGACTCGATGGAAGTAATGAATTAAACAACGCAGTTTCTCAATACAACAAGAAAATCTTTTTTGAGATGAATGGAAAAGTCTGAAAATAAGTAAAATGCATTAGTTGGATGAATATGAATGTTTTTGGTTAAAATCCAGCCAAATTAAACAATATGGACTCATATGATTGTTTAGAAATCAAATCAATCAAAATTTGAGTGTCTTTAAGTTATTTTTAAAAGTGTTAATAGAATGAGTTATGTTTCTAAAAAAAACACGTGAAATAAACAAACAGATTAGACCTAGTTAGCCTACCATTTGATAAACTATAATTATCTTGAGATACTATAATTTAGTTTAAGAAAGCTAAAATAAAAATACAGATTTATAAAAAAAAAGAGATACTAAAACAACATTATTAACAATTAAACATACAATGGAAATAGTGAACTCAATAATGCCTAAGTATGTAGTATTATTATTATTATTAATAATTATTATTCTCTTTTATATCTATTATCTATCTTCGCAAAGAAAACAAGAAATATATTCGATTCTTGCGATATATCGATTTCTGAGAATACATTCTATTTAAAATACAAACACATTTTTGACTCTTGCAATATGTTCATTCCTATTTTATTAGGCAAGACTGTGTTTGAATATTTTTACAATTAATGGAATAACATATTTGAAAAAAAAACCTCTTGGTTCAAATCAATTTAAAAACAAATGATGAATTAGCAAGTTGTTATTTGATTCTTAAAACTTGATAGCAATTACTAAGTAATCAGATTACCTGACTCGATTTTAAACAAACAATCGATATACAATACATTGGCTGATAGGCGTAAATAAACAGTTTTATCGGTGTCTAACTGTTGAAATTATTTTCATTAAACACAACGAAATATCTAACTTAAGGAACGTATGAAATAAATTGAGGTACTTTGCATAGTGGTAGATGATTAAAACCAGTTGGGTAGTAATAATTAACATTCATGTTTATTTAATCATCACTCTAACCACTGGCGAGTAAACATATATGTCATGGCGGCTAACTTTGTATTGTGTGTAATGTGTTATTTCTCTTAAAAAAAGCTGTGCATTGTTTTATTTATTTCAAGCTTATTTGTAATTCTAGTTTTGATTTTCAGTTTAAGAGCTTTAATGTGTTCATTAAAATATTTACAAGATTGTTTGTGAGGCGAAAGTTTCAGAAGTAAGCATGCGCTGAAACGGTTGAGTCCAAGTTTTCCATAAGGTTGGATGGGTAGGGTATTAGGCACGTTAAATTTTCTACACCTAACAATTATTAATGTTTTTTAAATAAGATTTTATTCATATTCATCTCTTTTGTCTGACAAAATAATGACTATGGATTATGTTGTGCTTTTCAAGTTGACATAACTTAGGTAATTTTTGAATTCAAAAATAAAAATATTATGCTTTCTTTATTAGGTGAAAAATTCTACCATCGAATCCAATATAATATTGAATCCTCGAATCTCTAATACTTGTCAGGATTCGAGGATTCTAGTGGCCCATCTCTAATTTTAGGTCTAACATAAATAAAGTATGAATGGCAACAAACATATCAATAATTTTATTTGTTGATAAAGTGTTTAATTTTATTGATGAAAATATTTTTTGAGGTAGGGCTCTACGAATACTCAAGATATGCAGATTTCAAGATTCAAGACAAACTTTAAATAGATACTAGAGCTTGTGCTCAAAAGATTTATGGGCTCACAATTTGAGTTCCTTGAAAAAGGTTATTTCTTTGCCTTGCATTGTGTGTCTGATAATGAATGAATGGTTGTTTACTCTTCTCTCTACTTTTTTTTTGCTGAAGTTTCTGGGTTTAGAGGTTGAGGGGAGGGGGAGGGGTGGAGGAGGAAGAACCTAATAAAGAAGGTAATGTGCAGAAGAAGATGGCCAAAACTTCAACTTAGCTTTGACACATATTAGCTACCACTTCACTTTTTTTTTAAATCCTGTTTCGCCAATAAAAATATTGACAGCTTAAATACTCAATTTATGATCAGTCACTTCCATCCTGAGCTGTTATGTACAATGCAATCAATATTAATATGGTGGTGTATCCTTCATGTATGGGAGCTCGAGGTAGGGAACTATTGGATTCGTTTCAACTCTAAATCCTTGATAGGAACCTCTGGACTTGAAGAAATAATCAGGTGTTGTTGATAGTGAAGAATGGTGTTCTTACACTTTTAATAATAACAAAAGTATGTTACAAGTTTGTGGTTCACAAGAAAAGTGATCCAGACCGTACTTCTACATACATTCAGTGTGACAAATTATTACAGAATAGCCCTAATTTCCAGATATCTGGGGTTTATATACCTTCCTTGTTTATCTGTGGACGTTTCTAGCTATGCAGTACAAATGGTTCAACTAACAGTCTTTAGAGGAGCATGTGACTGGGGTGATTTCCACTGTTTCCTCACTTTGGACTTAAGAAGTCACAATACTGTTTCTGACTAAGGAAATACATAGAAAGCAATTATACCAGGCAATTCCCAAATGACTAAAGTTTTAGTTTAAATATATATTGTCTACTTCCACTTCATTACACCGTTTTTGTATTGCATCAATATTACAGTAAGTGTAACATTAACATATTAGATACCTTTATTTACCTGAAGCTATTATGATTATTGCTCTAAGGGGTTATAATAAATTTTAACTGACCCCCTAGCTATATGACAATAATAAAAATCTGAAATATCAAACAATGTATGTTGTGATAGTTACTTGATTTATCAGATTAGAACTGTGCCATAAACATTTTACAAGTAATTTTAAAATATAAAGTTATATAAATAACCACAATTTAATATTTTTTCAATCATAAAACAGCTAAAAAAAATTTTTTTAAATTTTGCTTTGGCTCCGAACATATTTAATATATTTTATTCAACTTTGTTTTGAATTAAAAAAGTGTAAGGTTTTTGCATATTCCTGGTAAACCACCTTTGTTAGTGAAAGGAGGGGATATGAGGCTTTTAGAACACAAACAGCTTAGTGTAAGATGGTATCAAGTAAACCTTAATGCATTTAAGTGTTTTAATGTTATAACATACATTAAATAATTAAATTTAGGGTTCTCAAAAACAAGCTGCTGGGAAGCTATTTAGTTCAAAATGGGATTAGGATACTGTTGATTAAAGTAGATTACATAATGATAAGTTATATACCCTGTACTCATCACAACACATTGTCAGGATAATCAAATCTCACAAATTATGGTGTGCAGGATATGCAATGTAAATAGAATAGTCTATAGCCGTGTTCAAGGTATTGACTGGTTAATCAAATGGGAAAAGATGATTGGGAAGATCTAGACGCAGATGGGAGGAAAACATTAGCAAGAGCTGAAAGAGATAGAGTGTAACAAAGAGGACTAGATAGAACCAGTTCAGGATAGGGTGTAATGAGGTGGACTGGATAGAACTAGCTCAAGATAGGGAAAGGGTGTAATAAGGTGGACTGAATAGAACTAGCTCAAGATAGGGAAAGGGTGTAATAAGGTGGACTGGATAGAACTAGCTCAAGATAGGGAAAGGGTGTAATAAGGTGGACTGGATAGAACTAACTCAAGATAGAGATAGGGTGTAATGAGGTGGACTGGATAGAACTAACTCAAGATAGAGATAGGGTGTGGCGAGGTAGACTGTATAGAACCAGCTTGAGATAGAAATAGGGTGTAATGAGGTGGATGTAAAGAACTAACTCAAGATAGGGATATGGTGTAATGAGATGGAAAGTATAGAACTAGCTCAAGTAAGGGATATGAGGCCTACTTTTGTATGTCTGGCAATGAACTTTTGAGTTCCTAATGCCATAGATTAAGTAAATAATAGGATACCTGTTCCTCTTTCATTTATTACCTGTTGAAGTTGATGTCTGGGTACTTGTAGTACTCGGAGAATCTCTTGGCGGTATTCCTACGAGGGAAGGTGCAGAGGAAGGCGTTTGCCAGCAGGCTTGCTACTTGCAACTGAGTCAAACTGACAGACTGGTTACGGTGTTGGACTAGGAGGGGAATGGGACCAGTCACTAATGAGGGCAGCTGCAGAGCCAGACCAATTATTTGAGGGAGAAGAGTGCTAAAAAACTTAGTAGACTCTCTGGTTCCAAGGATCTAAGAATCAAAGAAAAATTGTAGTAATTCTTTGCGATGATTCAAAAGTACTAATATTAATCCAAATTTAACCAGGATTCATAGTTGATTTAATAGTTGAATACATCCCAGATTTGGATTCATTAAAGACTTTAGTTCGAAATTCAAATCATATTTTCAAAAATTTATTTTTATGACGACTAACATTGATAAAAAAAATGTCACCGCACCTGACAACCTGTTCAGGTTAGTTATAAGGATATATGATAATTACGCGAATGGGGTAGGAATGGGAAAGGAAGCAATTTAGAGGTAATCTACCTGCATATGTGTGGAAGGAAATCAGAAAACCATTTGGAACAATACTCCCTCAGTAGACCTGACTGGTATTCGATCCCGAATTTCCCTGTCTTCAACAGCCCAGTTTATGCCTTAGACCATTTGTCCACCAAAGCGGGTTGATCCACTATTTAAATTAAAGATAGGTAAAATACACTATTTTATAAATCCAAATCTTCCTTTTCTTTGAATTTTTGAAAAAATTAAGAACATAAGATAGTTAAGATGGAGGATACGCAAATGCTCATACAATAATTAATTAAACATGACTAGCGAAGTTTGGAAAGTGGATATTTATTATCTTTTAACTGTGGATGTACCCGTATTAAGTACCCTGAGAGGAACAATTTCTAGATACCTCTGTGGTAGGTTTAGTTCTTGTGTCCAGATGTAGTTTCTCAAATTTACAAATATGAATTATATTTTTTGTAGGATTGGACCAATTAGCTCTTTTGCCGATTATTTGTTGCTGATTAGGCTGATAACTTATCATTTGCTTTATTATATTTTAAATGTTTCAAAGATAAAATGCAATAATGATATTTAAAAGATTATTAATTTTGGAATAAAACAGAAAAAATGTATTTTCAATAAATGTAATGGAGTTTAAATAAGCAAATCCATTTATAAATAATTTTTAAAGTATCAACTGAAAAATAAATTGTATGAAAATGGAAAAGTCCAGATAATTGATTAATAAAATTGTAAGACCACTGGTGGTTCTTTGATGCACCCCAATTTTAGCTTCCTTTGAATCCACTTCAGTTTTAGCTTCTCTTGAATCACCCCCAGTTTTAGCTTCCCTTAAATCCTCCTCAGTTTTAGCTTCTCTTGACTCCTCCCCAGTTTTATTTTCCCTTAAATCCTCCCCAATTTTAGCTTTAATTAAATCCTTCCCAGTTTTAGCTTCCCTTGAATCCTCCCCAGTTGTATCTTCCCTTAAATCCTCCCCAGTTTTATCTTCCCTTAAATCTTCCCCAGTTTTAGCTTCCTTTGAATCCATTTTAGTTGTAGTTTCTCTTGACTCTACCCCAGTTTTAGCTTGCCTTGAATCCTCCACAGTTTTAGCTTCCCTTGAATCCTCCCCAGTTTTAGCTTCCCTTGAATCCTTCCCAGTTTTATCTTTCCTTAAATCCTCTCCAGGTTATCTTCCCTTAAATCCTCCCCAATTTTAGCTTAACTTAAATATTCCCCAGTTTTAACTTCCTTTAATCCACCTCAGTTTTAGCTTCCTTTGAATCCACTTCAGTTTTAGTTTCTCTTCACTCTTCCCCAGTTTTAGCTTCCCTTGAATCTTCCCTAGTTTTAGCTTCCATTGAATCCTCTCCCGTTTTAGCTTCCCGTAAATCGTCCTCAATTTTAGCTTTGTTTTAATCCTCCCCCAGTTACAGCTTCCTTTAAATCCTCAGTTTTAGCTTTACTTGAATCCTCCCCAGTTATAGCTTGCTCTACATCCTCAGTTTTAGCTTCCCTTGAATCTTTCCCAGTTAAAGCTTCCTTTAAATCCTCAGTTTTAGCTTCCCTTGAATCCTACCCAGTTTTAGCTTCCCTTAAATCCTCCCAAGTTTTAGCTCCCTTTAAATTTTCCTCGGGTTTAGGATCCCTTGAACCCTTTTCAGTTTTAGCTTCCCTTGAATCCGTCCCAGTTTTAGCTTCCTTTGAATCCTTCCCAGTTTTAGCTTCCTTTAATTTTTCCCCGGGTTTAGCATCCCTTAAATCCTCTCCAGTTTTAGCTTCCCTTGAATCCTTCCCAGTTTTAGCTTCCCTTGAATCCTTCCCAGTTTTAGCTTCCCTTAAATTCTCCTCAGTTTTAGCTTCCTTTGAATTCTTCCAGTTTTATCTTCCTTTGAATCCTTCTCAGTTTTAGCTTCCCTTAAATCCTCCCCAGTTTTAGCTTCCTTTAAATTTGCCCCTGGTTTAGCGTCCCTTGAATCTTCCTCTACCTGTTCAGAAGTTGAACCTGAAAAGATAAACCTTCCCTATGCCATACTTCTCTCTCACTCAAACAAGCTGTCTCACTTGCTGACCTTTCTATTTTCTATACTACTAATAACCTTATTTAGAGCACACAAGCAGTCACACTCCAGCCAACCTTCTCGTGCATGCACACGCACATATAATCCCACCATTCCATTACTGGGTAAGTGAAAAACTGTCCATATAGTGCAAAAAATAACAACCCAGTACTTAATCTATCCTCACTAACTTTCTCCACACTTCCCTATCATTGCAGACTCACTTCGCTTAAACTACATCCATACAATGAGTCATGCATGTTCTTGTATTATTAAAACTCTATAATGTTTCTCTTTTTCACACATTCGTCTACAAAATTCAACAACATTTTACATAGCAATCATTTTTGTATTTTAATAATGAAATATATTAATTCAACTCTAAGCAGATGTCATTATTGAATATTTGATTAAAGTTCGAAAGAAAAAATTCTAGATTGAAAATATTGGATTTGCACAGGCCTTAATAACATTTATCTCTTGTTTGGTTGAAAAGCAAGGTACTGTAGATCTTTTTAAATTAATATTTAGTTCACATTGATAATATGATAGAAGGTAAAATCCTATACACTTATCAGAAAAATGAATTTCCAAAAGTTTATGTTTAAAACACAGCGTACCACAGAAGATTTTGGGCATCATCAGACTCTTTTTGAAAAAGAAAGCCCTAGACTGACTGATGGTTAGTAAGTTATACTTTACTTATAAGGGTGTAAACAATACTTTTTTCAATTCATAACTATCAACTGTGTCTAGCCTGAGGCAAGGTTACTTAAGTATAATGCCTCCGCCTACCAATATTCCTCCTTTATTGTTTCTATTCTTCTACTCCTCTAAATTGTACACTTTCTGTTATGTTTTCCGACCTCCCAACTCTTTATTGGTATGCCTTGCGGTCATTTTCCCGCATAGTTCATTTCCAGGATTTTCTTTGCATCCTCTTTCTCCATTCTCATTACATGCCCATCGCATTCTTGCTTCCTCTGCTATCTCAAGGACTCCCTGTACCCCCACTCTTTCCCGGATAACTTCATTCCTTATCCTGTTTCTCCTCGTGACAGCTAACATGCTCCTGGCAGACTTAATTCCCATGGCCTCCACTTTCCTAGTCTCTCTTACATCCAATGTCTATGTTTCTGCTACAAATGTGACAATTGATACAAAGTACGCTTCAAAGGGACTTCTCTTCTTCCTAGCAGGTCTCTTACACACCTATAGAATAACTCTCGCTGGTGTCCTCTTCTCATTAAATCCTCTCTACTTCCACCTTTCGCCCCAATCCTGCTTCCAAGATGTTTTACATACTGTACTTTCCTAAGCTGCACTCCCTCCAACTTTATAGCTTTACTTGGCTTTATCCTCTTCCTTGTCATTAACAGAACTTCACACTTTACCATGCTATATTTAATTCCACACTTCCTCTTTCTTTTTTCCCCCATACCATCAAGTCATCAGCAAACATTATGGCTTTCATTCTTTCCTCCCCGAGTTTTACCACCACTTTGTCCATGACCATTTCCATTACCATTACAAGTATTAATGGTGAGAGGGCACATCTCTGCTTCACTAAACCTTTTATTTGGAACCACTCTGTCCTCCCACTCTCCGTCTTAACACAACTCTTGTTATCCTTATACATGCTTTTCACTCTAATTACAACTTTTCTTTCCACTCTAGCCTCCTCCATCACTTTCCAAACTTTATTTCTATCCACACTAGCATATGCCTTCTCCACATCACCTGGTGATACTTTGTGCCATTTGTCATGTTGTTTATAAATATACTAGAATGCTATCCAGCAATGCTGCAATGAACTTCTAAAGTGTTTACATTGATAACAGATAGCAGCACCACTTTGCACACCTTTTTAAGCAGATACGTCCCCTATTTTTGGTGCATCCTTGGTGTTCTAAATGAAAGTGACAAAGGTAAGAATTTATGTTTTTATTTGTGTATAATCTTTCAATATGTATTTTCATAATATATTGTCGAGCTACAAAAATTACAATTATTATTATTATTATTATTAGCGCCGCGTCTTACTACCCGTTCGGGTTATACGCAAATTACAATACTTGGCTTTCTATCATACTAAATAGCTGTATATAATAGATTATGAATAAAAAGTGGCACAAAGTGTTACCTGAAGCATGAATTCTAAATGGTAAACGTATTTCAGCATATGGCACAAAGTTACCCTGACAAGGGGTAACGTTGTGTCATTGACAAAAAATATATATATATTGAAATAAATGTGTGTTATTCAACATTTAGAACCCACTTACAAATGTTCAAACTATCTCTGAATAGCAGAAACAGTATAATTCAACACTATTTGGGAAAGGTACAGCATGGCAAAGTTAAAAAAACACAAAATGTGGTACAAAGTGGTGACGCCAATAACAAGCCTTTTCCAGATTCATACATTCTTTCCATCCGCTGTCTAAAAAAAACACAATATGTGGTACAAAGTGGTGACGCCAATAACAAGCCTTTTCCAGATTCATACATTCTTTCCATCCGCTGTCGTATGGCAAAGATTAAGTCTATTGTAGACCTCTGTTACCTAAATCTGTGCTGTTCCTCTCGCCACCCTCATTTAATTTTATTTCTTATTCTCTTTTCCAGAATCTTCTCATATATTTTCGTACAGTAGCACCTCATCGTTATCTTCCAATAATTTGCACATCTCTTCCTGTTTCTTTTCTTGAAAATAGGTTTTATAACTCCTTTTTTCCAGTCTTTCGGTACCTTGTTCTGCTTCCAAACTCCTATCAGCACTCTGTATAACCATTATATTCCTACTTCCTCTGCTGCTCTTATCATTTCCACAGTCAGTTACTCCACACCCAAAAGCAGCCAAATCAAAGTTTGGATTATTTTTTGTGTTGAAATATATATATATATATATATATATATATTGTTCATATTAATGAAAGTTTAGACAGTAAATCTTTTACCAAATATAATTTATTGCAAAAATGTTTAACATATTTCCCCTAAACTGATAAATCAAATTATTATCAACATGCAATTCAATATTAAATATTTTTGTCATGTGAACATTAATATAAACTTTACTGGTATGTTACAGCACAGAATGACCAAAATTGATTTTAAAAGTGTATTTTAGCAGTCAATTTTATTGAAGAGGATTAATAATGACTGTCAGAGATTTTAAAATATGTGAAGAAAAGTCAATGCTTAGAAATTTCAAAGTGAAGTGTAAGTTTTATTTAGCAGAGCAGCTTAATACCCATTTGAGTTATACATTTATGTACTGATTATGCTAATAGTTTCAGTGATGAGGAAGGCTATATTTTTATAGAAAGTGTACCCAAAATTGTGTGAAGGGAGGGTGGAAAACCATTTTGGAAAAACCAACTTAAATACACCCAACCAAGATTTGAACCTCGATCTCCCCATCATTGGCAGTCTAGCCTACTGCAGGAGTAGCGCCTTATACCATGTGGCCACTGCAATGAGCAAGTTGAAGATTTTAAAGCTTCAAACACTCCTTATAAATATAATATAAATTGGTTCTTCAATAAGACAACATTAACGGTGATGTATTACTTGCGAGAAAAATGTGTGTAGTGTGGAGAAATCCCAGCGCTCACTGTACTTGGAGTTGTAAGAGAAGATGGCATCTTGCAACTGTTTGCTGGAAGGGATAGGCTTCAACAAAGCTTCTTGAACTAGTTCCCAGCGTGGCCTGAGTTGCTTTTCTTCCCCATCTTTACCAGCCTGACACAAACATTTTGTGGAAACAAGGAGATTACACTTGTACAAAATGACACAAACATTTTTTCTGAATTCTAATAACTATCCCTAGAATCAAGTATCTGCAGGTTGTTTGCATAATTGAATCCTTTCCCACATTAGTATAATATTTTCCCTTAAATTCTTATTTTGTTCACATTAAATGGCAAATTAATGGTATGAGAACTGGTTGTTAGGTTAGTCCTATAATTAAGCTGGAGAGGATCCATTTTGACACTGTGTGGTTCATTGAGCTTGATTGCATAAATAATAATAGGGTAGGCCATTAGGAAAAATTGATGGCTTGAAAATTACAATTCAAATTATTAGAACAATATCGTAAAAAAAATCTCAGAATTTTTTTAGGATCCTCATATTTTAAAAATACTTAAGGATTTGAGTATTCTGGTTACAATTATTTTTTCCAATGTTTGGGGGTTTAAGAAGTGCTAAGACTGGACTTTATCAGTGTGTTCTATGTATCAGGGACTGACAAGGGACCAGGCCGCATGCAGTGAGAGTGGAAGTGATGAGTGGAATAGAAGTATTTCCCAGAGTGGTGGAGATGTGGGCAATGTGACAGAATACAACAATTGAGAGGGCCCCTTAAGCTCATTTAACAATCAACAATTTATTCACAATTTTAACAGGTGTGTAACTATTAGTTATAAATAGTGATTCACCAAATTCAAATCATTATAGGCGACAAGCTATATAGGGTCAAACTTGCTATTTTATGCTTTTTACGTACCATTGTTAAGATAAAGTAACTAATGCATGGAGTTGAAATTGAGTATAATTAGAAATTCATATGAGGTGTACAGAATGAAATAGTTATAATAAAAGTTAATATTACTATTATTAATAGCTCGCAGGTGTACCCGTTCTTTGTATGGGAAATTTATAAAGTAGCTTTGTTATTTATAATATATAAGATAAACTACAGGAAACGGTAGCCAAACCTTAGGCTATGTTTAAATATTAATCCTTTATTGGTTCTAATTTTGATACTAAACTCGAAAATAGGCTGGCTAATACACAATGTCAAAATAGAGATATGATCTGACCATATTTTAAAAGTTAACATTTCTTTTGAAGATTAAGTTAGAACTTTTCTATACACAATATTTTGAACCCTTGCCTGTTGGTGATTGATAAAAAAAAAAGTCAATGCTATTTACAATTTTTTACCCATTTTATCCTGTTTAACCTTTTTCCTCTCTTTTCACTCAAGTAATATCCTTTTTAGCCCTTTTTCCACTTACCGACGCCTTGTTTATGCTTTCTACCCTTTAACCTTGCTAATCTTTTTTTGGCGCTTCTGCTGTTTAATTAATATATTTACCACTTTTATTTCTTTTATCTTGTATACTTTTAGATTTACTTTTTGCCCTTCTTTTTTTCTTCTCAATTGTGCCCTTTTTGTCATTTTGGAAATTTTGCCCTTCTAGTCTTTTAGCCCTTTTTGATTAGATTTACTTTTAATCCTGTTTTGCCTTTTATATGAATTATACAGCTAAATCCCAGAGAAATATTTTAAGTTAAAAAGGTGTAAAAAGTGTATTAAGGGCATAAATTGTAGAAAGAGTGGATCTAAATTTTAAAATTTCGGCTTCTAGGGGCAGAGGCACAAGGGCTACCATAGCTTGCATAGCACTTCTATATGAAATGTACAGTAGCCCCATGGCTTCTTTGGTGCTGACTGACAACTCACAGGTGATAACTGAAAGCTTTGAAAAGTTACTAGACAAAATTGTGTATCCCTACGCTGAACCATATGGTCTGCAAAAACATGGGTTTAGCAGCTGTCACTTCTGACGGTCATAAATTTAGGTATATACCTAAATCTTGACTGTCATAAGTCAGCTGTGAGCTGTCAGTCAGCACCAAAGAAGCCATGGGGCTACTGTAGTAGTGAAAGCTTTCTCCCAGTGTTTAATATTTCTTCGGGTTTTTTTTTGGATAACATGTAATTTGACAAAGTTAATGAGTTTAAATATTTAGTAGGGCCCTGTGAGTACTCGTGTTTCGAGTTCGAACTCGAGATTGTCACTCAAGCTCGAAAATTTTGTAGACTAGACATTTTTGAGTTTTTACCTGATGTACTTAATAATCAATTTTTAAAATGCAATAGTAAGCATAGTCTATTTAATCAAGATATCAGCATTTCTACTTATAAATCATTCAGTTACTTAACAAATTGTTAAAAATTAATTTTAATTGTAACATTAATAACATAATAGAACTTTAAAACCACTTTCGAATGGTAAATTGATTCAATATTGTAGTCCATTTTGAATTACACTTCTCGGTCGTGGCAAAGATTTATCTGATTACCAAACCCTTCCTTCACCTCTGACAAGACATCTTGTGAATGTGGGTAATGCCAGGCCTCCACCGTTATCTCACAATCACCCTACCATTACACATTAGCGTAAGTGCGTATAACCCGAACAGGTAGTAAGACGCGGTGCTAATAATAATTATACTTGAATGAAGTTGTTTACTTACTAATTTAAGCTGTTCAAAAACAAGGTGTTTAGGAAGATATATGGTCCAAATTGGGATTAAGATACTGGGGTGTGGAGAAGGTTACATAATGGTGAATTATATATTCTATTTTCATCGCAAGATATTGTTAGGATAGTTAGATCTCACAGATTATGGTGGATAGGAAATGCAGCGCTCAGGGTATTGACTGGCAAATCCAATGGAAAGAGAACATTGGGAGACCTAGACACAGATGGGAGGTTAACTTTATACTGGAACTAAAAAGAATATGTGTAATGAGGTGGACTGGATATAACTAGCTCAAAATATACATAGATAGCATAACTTTTAAGTGCATTAATGAACTATCGAGTTCCTAAAGTGATAGAGTAAGTAAGTTTTGTTTTACTTCTAGTAATAGTAATAATAATAATAATATTTATTACTAAACACTATTGCCGTAAGGCAGAGATCCCCAACCTTTTTGTATCTTAGAGCACATTCAAAACTAATGGTAGTGCGGTGGGCATCGATTACTTTTTCAAGGCAAATTTACTAAATCCCGCCAGGCTCAGAGGTCAGCCTCAACGTTATACTTATGGCTGGTCAACTGCCATGTTAAGTTTCCAACAGCAATTGTGACGTTACGTATGGTTGGGAGTAATACTTAAGGCCGTAGCCATGGGGGAGGGGGGTTCAACCCCTCTCCAAATTGACAAAAATTAAATTTAAAAAAATACTGCTTTATTTACGGTTTTAACAATACCAAAATAAAAACACTTAAGATATTCTGTGTTTATTCAGGCAACAAAGCTGGGTAGACCTATGCCAAGAAATTTACAAAAGAAGTAGAAATTATTAGCATGGTATTAGTGAGTGTGAAGATAATGATGGAAGAGGGTAGGTCTTTGAGATTAGGAAAAAGCAAAACCATTCAGCTTGAAACCTCAAGGGTTCCGAGTAAAAGTACACTTTGTAAATGAGCCGGCAAAGAAAGAGGAATGAGAGGGGGGATTGGCTTTCAATCCCAACTTCTTGAGAACAGCACACCTGGAGATAATCACAAACTTGATTTTTGTCAGAAAAGTGACAGATTAAAATTATTATTCAAGAATATTTCAGCTGTGGTCAAAAAGCGGCAGGTAGACGCAAAAGGCCCGGCAGTTCAAAAAACAACTCCATACTTAACCTTTTGAGTGCCAACATCACACAGAGCGATGTGCAAAATATTTGCTAAAATTGCCAGCGTCACTCACAGCAATCCCATATTTTCGAGCTCTTAGTTTACTATTAAGTCAACATGGGTAGTAAGAGGAAAGCTGTGATTTGAGACACAGATATACTTGCAATTTTTATTGATAGCTCAAAGTTTAAATTAGGAGGGATAGCCAGCACACTTACCTTGGTGATACTGGAGTAGAAATTGTTTAGATATAACACTAAAAAACATAAATACATTGTTAAGTACAAGCTTTCACTGTCACAGACAGCTTCATCAGGTCAGGAGAGTAGACTGATGCTTTTGGTTGAAATGTAAGGTTGACTGTCCACAGCTGACTGTTTTTCAGTTATGACATCACTGTATAGATAGCAGCACTATGAATAATGTTATATTGAATGTAATCACTGAATAGATAGCAGCACTATGAATAATGTTATATTGAATCTAATAATAAGTGTGCTGGTAGGAAGGAGAGGAATTATCTAAGGTTGAGGTTGGGGGCTTGTCTGGATTTGATGATATATTGATGGGCCAGTTCCCATATCCTTAATTGTAAAGGGTTGCATATTGCTTTGTTCAGGGATTTGACCACCTTGGTAGTGTAACAATTATTAAAGTCACAATTATGGGTTTCGGCATGTGCTGCTACAGGCTTCTCTTTATTTTTCATTTTTGTGTCATGTCGATGACCATTCATTCTCTTTCTTAGTGTTTCTGTTGTGAGACCAATGTACTGTGCTTGACACTGGTTGCATTCCAGTTGGTAGATGAGGTTTTCAGAATCACAAGTATGGTGGCCTTTTATAGGATAATTTATTTTAGTTATGTTGCTGGAGAATGAATTTGTTGGTTTATGTATTGTGCATGTTTTGCAGGGGGTGCGGTTGCAGGGAAAGGAACCTGATATTTGTTTGGGTTCGGGTTGAATAGTGGGGTCTGGCAGTTTGGGTTTTACAAGTAAGTTGCGTAATTGGCTGATTGTTTATAGGTTACTTTTGGAGGTTCCTTGAAGACAAGTTGTGTAGTGGTGGAGGATTGCAGTATGGGGAAACCTGTTTTCAAGAGATTGTTGAGTTTGTGGAGTCCAGGGTGGTATGTAGTGACCAGAGGGGTGATGTTGTTTGTTCCTGTTGATGTTGTGGGCCCGCTATTTTGAGCTCTGTCAATTTGACTACACACCAGTGCTTTGGGGTAGCCTCTGTTCATAAAAGCATGTTGCAGTTTTTTATTGTATTGTAAAAGGTCATTGTGGTCAGAGAAAATTCTTTTGGCTCTAATGGCAAGGCTATGTGGGAGTGAGTGATCTCTTTGTACTCATAGGGTGGCAGCTGTCATAGTGAAGGTATTGTTGATGGTTGGTTTCCTTGGTGTGCACAGTTGTTTTAAGGTGTCCCTGATGGAGTGTGATGTTTACATCCAGAAAAGTAATGCTGGATGTGGATATTTTCCAGGTAAATCTTAGCGGCGAAAATTTGTTGAGGTCTGCCAGGAAGGACTCGAGTTGCTGAGTGGTGCTAGTCCAAATCATAAAGATGTCATCGATGTATCTAAACCAACAGAGGGGCTGTAGCGGCTGTCTACCCAGGAACATACGTTCTAGTCTCCCCATATACAAGTTTGCATACGAGGGGGCCAAGCGTGTTCCCATGGCAGTACCTTTAATTTGTAGGTAGATTTTGTCCAGAAATCTGAAGTAATTTTTCTCTAAAATGAAACTTGCTAGTTTTATCAGGAATGCGGTAGTGGGTCTGGTGCCAGCAGGACGTGTGTTTAAATATTCCTCTATTGCTGCGAGTCTGTGGATATGGGGGATATTGGTGTAGAGTGATGTAACATAAATTGAGACCAAGATGGCATGCTGTGGAAGAGGAGTGGCCAGTGTGTGAAGTCGCTCTAGAAAATGATTTGTGTCTTTGATGTAAGATGGTAGATTCTTGACCAGAGGCTGAATGTGTGAGTCCACAAGTGCTGATATGTGTTCTGTGGGTGAGCCACATCCTGATACGATCGGTCGGCCTGGAGGAGGGAATGTTCCCTTATGGATCTTCGGAAGTAGGTAAAACTGTGGTGTGGCAGGTTTCTAGGGGGTTAAGTTTTGTACAGTCTTTTCATTGAGATCTTGATATTGCGATTCTTGTTGGATAATCAGTTGTAGTTGTTTGTTATAATTATCGGTAGGGTCCTGACTTAACGGGGTGTAAGTTTGGGTGTCAGATAGTTGCCTCTCAGCTTCAGTGATGTAGTCCTGGCAGTCCATGACGACGGTCGTTGACCCTTTGTCTGCAGGTAAGATGATGTCTTTGTTGTTACGTAGTGATCGGAGGGCTTGACGTTCTTGGTTGGTCAGATTGCTATTTCTCGCAAGTTGGTTTTGAAAATCTGGGGTTGAGACATTCTGTACAACAAAGTTTATGTATTGTTCTAACGGATGGTCTTGAGGTAGTGGTGGTGGGTCCCAGCTAGACGGTGGCTCAAACTTTTTGATGGCAGGGTTTATGGATTTGGAATGATCTGCACTGTAAGGGTGCTGAGAAAAGTAATATTTGATACGGAGGTTTCTTGCAAATGTAAGAGTATCTGCCACAAGGCCAAAATACTCAAAGTTTTGGGAAGGAGAGAATGTAAGGCCTTTTGACATGATGTTGTCTTCATGTTCGGATAGCTTGTATTGAGATAAGTTGAGAACTGTGTTGGTCGATATCTTCTTTTTTGTTGCTGGTTGTTTAGCGGGTCTAAATTTGCAGGGTAAAGTCGGCATATTATCTATGGGAGTGGGAATTTTCATTATTGAGGCCAGGCTGGGCTTTTCCCCCATTAAAGGGACTTTGATCTGTTGAGTAGGCCTAGATGATATTATTTTGTCTTGCTGTTGGATAAACCCTTGTTCTTTAAATCTATTGATAGCTCAAGCAAGAGTGATCATTGATCAATTTGTTAGAGATACTTAAAGTAGTGATTTTGAATTTGTAAATAATGAAACTGAACAGGAATTATATTCTAGTGATAGTTATACGTCGGAACAAGTAGAAGTGGCCGCTGACATTGATAACGTGAGTGTGTAAATATGAGTGAATCCTATTGGGATGAAATAAATCTTGAAGGTCATGATAATCCACCACAAACTGTTCATATTTATGAAGAAGCACCAGGTTTGAAGTGCCATCCCCCACTCTCGTTTTGACTCCAAGCCAATTATTTATTTTAGACTTTATTTTACTATATATAACCCTGCTAAAGTTTATGATCACTGAAACTATCAAATCTAAAGTTAGTTTTTTGTTATTTACTAAGCTTTTTATGTTCTTTCAGTCATTCATTCTAATTTAAGCTATTTACATTTTTAAAGCTTAAAAATTAATGTTAAATAAAAGAATAGAATTTTTTTTTAATATCTTGGCTAGTGATTTTTTTACTAAATTTGAAAATTAAAAAAGTATATTTGTAGTTATATAATCAGATTGGCAAGCATGTTAGCTAGTTATTGTACAAATTTGAGTGCTAGAAGTTCAAAGACTAATAAATTATCAAATTTAAACAAAATCCTGTATTTTTCAGAAAAATAGCTTGACAATTTAGCACATTTTACTGTCAATTCTCTTGGCACTCAAATGGTTAATCAATCCTCAATAACTTTCTCTACACTTCCCTATCCTTGCATACTTCATTGGCTTCAACATCCATACACCAAGTCATACAAGCTCTTTTATTTTTAAAACTCTTAATTTTTCTTATTTTCACATATTCATCTACAACATTTAGCCACATCTTACATGGCCTACCCTTTTATTTTGATCCACGCACTCTACCTTTCTATATTTGCTTCATTACTAAATCCACATTAATCCTCTCAACATACCCAAACCAATGTAAAAAAGTTTTTCATGTTTATCTATTGGATTTCCTTTCAAATTGCATTCCTATAGCACCCATTCATTAATGACTATCCATTTGAGTTTTTCCACATACATTTCTTTGATATCTCAAACCAACTGCATTCACCTTGCTTTTGTGTCTCTCCTGACAAACCCACACTTAACATTCATAAAACAATGTTGGCATTAACACACTTTTATATACTGCTATCTTTGCCTCTTTTGATACGTCATTATTTGCAACAGTCCACATATATCCAACTACTATCAGAAATTCACCGGTCTGTCGATTTCACCATGTATATTCTTCTATTTTTAAAGAACATTCTGTCCATATAAACAAAATCATTGACTTGTTCTAACAGTTTTACAATTATATTAAGCTGACAATCATTTCTTGATTTGTTCTTATCAAAAATTATCACCTTAGTTTTGCAGAAATATATATATTTAATGGATCTCACTACATATTTCTTTTTATGTGTTCTGGGGGGAAAAGAAAAAAAAAAAATTATCTGCATCAGAGCTTGGCCTAATTGGAAACAAATGATTGTAAAATAGTTGATTAGCCCAGCCTTTTAATTATATGTTTAAATTTTCAAGTGTAATAAGATATATAAAATCCTTGAGGTAGGTTATATAAAACAAAATGGTGTAGTACTGTAATTGCACTAACATTCTCAACAGGATAGAGACTTAGTGATGAAGATGGCATCCGGACATGAAGACTGTCCCATTGGTCCTTGGAGACGTGTGGGTAGGGCTTGAGGGGACATCCAGGACTAACTGGCAACTGAAAGTACAATATAAATAGCAACTTAAACTAGAGATGACCAACAAAACCATAAAACATAGATGAATGCACTTAGTTGTGACACCCTAGCTAAGTTGGTAGCATGTCTCTCTACTGACTCTATGGTCCCAGTTTCGATTACTGGCATGGCCGAAATATTAATCATTGGTGAAATATGAGTTTCCTCTTTCACAGTGATGAATTAACAGCCGAAGGTTGAATGTTGTGTCTGTTATAGATTTAAGTTAGCTAAGTCGTCAGCTGATAATACAGTCAGTCAGTTCAGAGAGTGTGTGTGCTTAATATCTCAAATAAAATAAAAGAAGCCATTGAATCAAATAATAAACAAAGTTCATTATTAGCCTCAGTATAGCATCTTATTTAATAATGATTATAATTAGAACAGATAGTCAACATACTTACCCATGTGATACTGGAGTAAAATTTGTTTAGAAAAAACACTAATAAGTTTAAACACATTTTTAAAGATGAGCTTTCTGTAAACACAGGTAGCTTCTTCAGGAAATTCTGCAACAGCATATCTCAAAGTATTTTTAATTTCTCACACTCCTCATATAAAGATAGTATTAAAATAGTTTAAAAAATCAAATTCCAGAGTTTGATGGATATTGACATTACATTTTAAGTTCCACTAAGCTCCAACCCTCAGTCAAAGTCATAATAAATTCTTGTTTTTGAAGAAAGTTGAGGAAACTAACAAATAAATATTATATATTTTTAATGTAATAACTCTGACCTGAAAAAGAACAGTATGGTTGGCAGAAGCTTGTACCGGTGGTAGCCCTGGACTGTACCGGTTCTTAAGCTCAGACATAGCTGTTCCACGCCATGGAGCAACTGAAGGGGGAGACGCTGATTCTTCACTCTCCAAGTCATCTGTAACACATTTTACATATATCAAGTTAGTAAAAATAAAAATACCTACAATGACTCAGCCAAATAGTTTTGGATTTTGACTATTTCAGCTTATTCAAACATTTTCATTGTATGTCATTTAACATAGCAAAATATATCAAATTTTAAATTATTATATTTTACTGCACGTCACTAACATGATTTAAGGTTGGATGTAGGGAACACGAGAAAATGTGTTTTTTAGCAAAAAATGAGTTTGATCAAAAGAAATCAAACATTGCTTTAGTAGAAACATAGAGTTTAATTTTCTTCACATGGTGATATCAACAATTCTTGAATATTTGTCATGTGAAGAAAATTAAACTTTTATGTTTGTACTGAAGAAATATATTTATTTTTTTACTATAAAAAACTGCAAAAACAGTGGCTTTTCCTCATGTTTCCTACATCCCATCTTAAAGTGGTTAAGTGGACACATTATTTCCTAGTAAGATTTGATATTTTAATCTTGGTAATTGGGATTATGTCATTCTTGAAATGATTTATAGCTTAATGCTTAACAATATACATTAGAATTTTTGTTTTTAAATAAGTTGATTTATATTATGATTTGGTTGTACTTTGTGAGTGGGTGTGTACATCAACCAATATTTTAAGATTTAACAGGGTTCCTACAGTATTTGTAAAACAAATTCTCCCAGACTTTTCCCTGACTTTCTCTGACTATTTTCCCAAGTTCCCTGACCAATTTCTCATAAAATTTCTACTATATAACTTTACGATATTATACATATGAAAATATTAATTTAAATACATTTATTTCAGCCTCCTCCTCTTCTTCAGCCGACCTTGCCTCACATCTCATGGAAGAATAAGAAAGCAGACGTCTTGCCAATCAGTTCAGGGAAAATGATGAAAAAATAATTATATGTCTAACCCTATCAAAAGGTTGTAACAAACTTGATTCACTTTGGTATCATGTGCAGAAATACGTACTAAATAACAGGCCACTAAGAACATACTAAAAAGTTTGGTATCAATACAATCTTATTTTACCTAAACTGTACATATCCTGAACTGAATAGCTCACAACAGGAGGAAATGTGTCTGCTTTCATATTATTCATGTCTCAAGTCAATTTTCTTTTTATTAAAATTATCAAAAGTCATACAATAAGATACTATGCTATGGAGAAGAGGATGGGTTGGGAGAGCAGGGGAATGTGGCACCTAGTGATAACATTTTTAAATCTGAATTTATTTTAGAGCTACTATACTGCTTATTTGTGGTTTAGCCTAACATAATTATAGTACAAACTTAACAACAAGACACCGAAATATTAATTACCAAATAACTTTTTTTTAGCTCCCTGTTTTACTACTGTCTCAGGTCATACGCTACCAAATAACTGACTTTATGTATGAATGTTTTATAGTATATATTTTATTTAAATTCTGTGTATATGTTATTACTTTATCTATTATCAGGTTTTGAGAAACTGTCTCAGACTATTGAAATAAAGGTTCCATCACAGCGGTCCAGTGAGCTTGGAGGATAAATCTCACCTGTTTTCGTCAAGTTGCGCCTGTCCTCTCTGAAGCCCTGTAGTTGCCCTGTCCCATGAGTCAACTTGCCGCACAACACGCCCAGAGAAATAGGGCGCTCATTGGTACCCGGGGTGACCCCATCATTTGGAACCACAATGGCCAGTGATGTGGTCCCATCTTTTCTCTGGCGCAAGAAACCCATCTGAAATTTAACACCCTTTCTCATTAACGCTGGTAGGTATTTTATTACACTTTTTAAGGATTACCATAATTTAGTCTATTCCCACACATTATAATGTTTCCATTTTGAGAGCTTTTAACCTCTCTAGCATGTACAGCGGCTATAGTCGTCCAAGCGTATAACTCGAATGGGTAGTAAGACGCGGTGCTAAATATTATTATTATTATTATAGTCGTCCACTTGTTAAGTGTTCTGCAGAATGTATGACATAATCAGTTGCCGATAAATTGTAATGCATTTACAGGCTTTAACTATTGTCACTAAAAAAAATAAAGTCACCCTCAGGAAATGTTTCAGTAACTGATAAAAGTCACGCTGAAGAGGTTAGACTAATAAACCTTATTGGTATTAAAACTGTTCAAAAATAATTGTTACCCACTCCAATGGACACATGATCTAAGGCGCTAGCTCAAAGCATACTAAATTGCCGATAACGGGGAGATTGAGGTTCAAATCTCAGTCAGGTATACTAAGGGTGGTTTTTACAAAATAGTTTTCTAATCTCCCTCCCCACAAATGCAGGTACACTTACTCTAAATATAAATTTCATCATTTCTAATCCCATTAGCGTAATTAGTACATAAGTGTATAGCCAGAATGAGTAGTAAGACACGGAGTTAAAAAAAATACTTGTTTATGTGTGATGAATTACTATCTTTCTCACCTGGGTAAAAATAACCCTTTTTTTATGTTCATCAAATATCTTTCTCAGTTTATTAAACGATTGCTAGAAAATATTTTTATAAGTAAATATTAATAATACCTTTCATTCCAGTTTATTAAATTGTTTTTTAATTTTGTACACTACAGAAGGGAAAAATAAAAGAGAGGGGGGGAGGTTCATGATACATGGTGTTTGGGGTAACTTTGACCCCCTGTTGTTTTTAGCACACAACTCAGTTCAGAATTCCATAAGGTAAACTTTATTTTGTAAAATTAAGCACATGATTCAAATCTTTAGGAAGGTTTATAGATCTAAGATTTTGATACAGTTGGTTATTTAAAATTAACTGTAACAATGTATATTAAATGTTAAAAGTAAAAGAAAAAATATATATATTCTTTTACTTTTAACATTTATATATATTCATAAAAAACATAATTAATTGTAGTAAGGAACAATATATATTCTAAGTTGATAAAAATAGAATCAATAGAAAGAGCAAAGGTAAGCTGAGAAATTTTTAAGTTGTGAAATTAATTATAAAGATAATCTAGCTCACAGCATACTAAATTGCCGATAACGAGGAGATTGAGGTTCAAATCTCAGTCAGGTATACTAAGGGTGGTTTTTACAAAATAGTTTTCTACTCTCCCACCCCACAAATGCAGGTACACTTACTCTAAATATAAATTTCATCATTTCTAATCCCATTAGCGTTAAGTAGTACATAAGTGTATAGCCAGAATGAGTAGTAAGACATGGAGTTAAAAAAAATACTTGTTTATGTGTGATGAATTACTATCTTTCTCGTCTGGGTAAAAATAACCCTTTTTTTATTTTCATCAAATATCTTTCTCAGTTTTTTAAACGATTGCTAGAAAATATTTTTTATAAGTAAATATTAAAAATACCTTTCATTCCAGTTTATTAAATTGTTTTTTAATTTTGTAGACTACAGGAGGGAAAAATAAAAGAGAGGGGGGTGAGGGTCCATGATACATGGTGTTTGGGGTAACTTTGACCCCCTGTTGTTTTTAGCACACAACTCAGTTCAGAATTCCATTAAGTAAACTTTATTTTGTAAAATTAAGCACATGATTCAAATCTTTAGGAAGGTTTCTAGATCTAAGATTTTGATACAGTTGGTTATTTAAAATTAACTGTAACAATGTATATTAAATGTTAAAAGTAAAAGAAAAAAAGAAATATATTCTTTTACTTTTAACATATATATATATATAAATATATATAATTCAGGGTTCCTACAGTATTTGTAAAAAAATTCTCCCTGACTTTTCCCGACTATTTTTCCAAGTTCCCTGACCAATTTCTCATAAAATTTCTACTATGTGAAAATATTAATTTAAATACATTTATTTCGGCCTCCTCCTCCCCTACAGCCAATCTTGCCTTGCCTCTCATGAGAGAATAAGAAAGCAGACGTCTTGCCAATCAGTTCAAGGAAAATGATGGAAGAATAATTAAATATGTCTAACCCTATCAAAAAGTTGTAACAAACTTGATTCGCTTTGGTATCATGTGCAGAAATGCGTACTAAATAACAGGCCACTAAGAACATACTAAAAAGTTTGGTATCATTACAGTTTTATTTTACCTAAACTGTACATATCCTTGAACTGAATAGCTCACAACAGGAGGAACTGTGTCTGCTTTCATATTATTCATGTCTCAAGTCAATTTTCTTTTTATTAAAATTATAAGAAGTCATATAATAAGATACTATCTTATATTTAATAAAGTGAAGCTTGTTTCTTCTTCAGTTCTTGCAACTCCACTTCTATTGCTTTTTGTTTCTCTTAAGTTGCCAACATTAATTTTTTTTCATTTTCCTTCTAAATCTTTAACTTTTATATCTAATTTCCTCTTTTCTGCCTTCTTCTTGTCTTCTTCACTTCTTTCCTGCTTCTTCATCTCCAAATATTCATGATAGTGTTTCCGAGCACCTCTCACGTAATCCAACATCTTTTTGCTAATGTGTATGTTTTTAATTCCTCCTGCTTCTTGTATCTCATCATGAATGTGACGCTATGCATTGACTGTTTTTTTCATGCATATTTTCAACCAGTAAAGATTTATTGACTGAAAAACCACCTTCAACAGTTGCATTCCCATGTGACAAGACAAGGCAAATCTTTATTACTTCCCAAAGATGTTTGTAGTTTGCATCTCCTATTAGAAAGCTACCATAAATAGTGTCAAATCCTACTTCATCACTAAATTGATCACAAGGATGAAATATTTCTTGAAGCTGAGACTTTTTGAGGTTGCAAAAAATGCAAGTATTCTTTCTTGGCATTTTCAGCCAGAACATCAATTATGATGTTGGCATGGTTGAGTTCCTCCAAAAGAAAAGAAAATCTCTTCTGGCCCAGTTGAGGTGAATGTTGAATAACACAAAGATCCAATGAAGACAAACCTCTCACAGCTTTCTGTTTTAATGGACTTTCTTTCTTATAGTTTTGCAATCATGGTGGTTAACATACTCCGGCACTCATGTATAAATTCTAGTTTTTGTCTTTCTGTTATTGTGATTGTAGTTTCTCCTAACAAACGTTTTGTTGCAAAACCTACATCAATATTTTTGCTAAGGATTAAATTTTCTGATTTTTTTGTGTCGATAGACAGTAACTTTGGACCCGTACACTTCATCAGATCAAGTTTCACGCAACGATTCATATGGTATCTTGGAAATTTCTCTACAGCTTCAAAAAGATATGGAGTCATTGGATCACATGCTGCTCTTTTCAGTGTCTCTACAGGTTTTGTTTTAGGAAGTTTTGCTTCTTTGTCTACCATAAATAGTGTCAAGTCCTACTTCATCACTAAACTGATCACAAGGACGAAATATTTCTTGAAGCTGAGATTTTTGAGGTTGCAAAAATGCAAGTATTCTTTCTTGGCATTTTCAGCCAGAACATGATTTATGATGTTGGCATAGTTGAGTTCCTCCAAAATAAAAGAAGATCTCTTCTGGCCCAGTTGAGGTGAATGTAGAATAACACAAGGATCCAATGAAGAAAAACCTATCACAGCTTTCTGTTTTAAGGGAATTCTTTCTTGTAGTTTTGCAATCATGGTTAACATACTGCGGCACTCGTGTATAGATTCTAGTTTTTGTCTTTCTGTTACTGTGATTGCAGTTTCTCCTAACAAACTTTTGTTGCAAATCCTACATCAATATTTATGCTAAGGATCAAATTTTCTGATTTTTTTTGTGTCGACAGTAACTTTGGATCCGTGAACTCCATCAGATCAGGTTTCACGCAACAATTCATAAGGTATCTTAGAAGTTTCTCTACAGCTTCAAAAATATATGGAGTCATTGGTTTTGATGTCCGGAACCGTTGCAGGAAAGTCTGACATTCATCTGCAATTGTCTTGCAGAAAGCTAGTTTACACTTAAGGAATGGATCACAGGCTGCTCTTTTCAGCGTCTCTAGAGGTTTTGTTTTAGGAAGTTTTGCTTCTTTGAGAAACTTAACAATATGATCCCAAATTTGTAATGCCCTTTGAAAGCACTTTGCATTCTCTAACCACCGCACACCACAGAACTTCAATAGAAAAGATGCACATCCTGTCAACTGGGTAAACAATTCTCGGCGAGTTGGAGAGTCAGTGAACAGGTAGTACATGTGACGCAATAAGCTACTAATATCCCAATCAACAGACTCCACTCCTGTTCTCAAGGAACCCAGAACAACATGAAGCCCACATGTTCCCAGATTTAGCAAACTACANTACATGTGACGCAATAAGCTACTTATATCCCAATCAACAGACTCCACTCCTGTTCTCAAGGAACCATGAACAACATGAAGCCCACATATTCCCAGATTTAGCAAACTACATACTTAATTGTCTGTGACAGATTTGATGTGTTCCTGAAGAAGTGTTATAAACTTTAAATTGACATTTGGGCCATCCATTGACACTTGTATCAACTTAGAGAGTGGAAGAGGAGAAATACCATCCAGAAAATGCTTCAGTAATTCTTCAGCGGTGCTCCTATTGAAAAACACACTGTTTAAGTAACGATTGATGACTTTATGATTTTCCTTGTCCCAGAATCTTATTACAATATCCATTTGTCCTCTTTGAATAACTTTATTCAACACTTCATCAAAACAAATTACAAAGTTGTAACATGATTTTAGGCGGTCCAGTAAATTGGCAATGAAACACTCGGGAAACATCAACTGAAAAATTGTACTTAAATTATTGCACGAATTGAAAGACATTTTCTTATAAACAACTTGCATAGCCCAAATTACTTCCGCCTTAGTTTTATCATTTATAACCAAAGTGTTATGGTTTCTTTGAGGCACTACACTAATTTCAATTTTGGCAACAGCTTCCTTCTGCGGCTTTACGATTTCCGATGAAACAGAAAAACTCTTCGAGTAACAAGCCGAATCACCACTAGGTAGAATGTCTTTGTGTGCCAGAGATTCTGTTGAAACAGGGGAACTCAACTAACCTGAATCACTTGACTTTTGAGAAAAAAGTCAACAGAGAGCGTTGATTTGTCAAAGTTTCAAGAGTTTTGATATGAGTTGGTCCTTTTGCGTGGGAAGCTAATGCTTGCTTTCCCATATTATAATTTTTTTGCACACTTTACAAAATGCCTGCAACTTATTACTTTCAACACCACTGATCCAGTATGAGAATTCAGGAAAATGCTCTGGGCTTAGCCAGAGCTGGTAAAAACTGTTTATTTGTTAGACATTGCTGGTGTAGCCGAATCAGTCCTAATTCAATGTATCAAACGATAACAATGCCAAACCTTGAACAAGAACCAAAACAATGGATCGCTAATGTTAAAAGAATTGTCATGTGCAGGCCAGGAGATTTCTGCGTTCACCTTCTGAAATAAAATGCTACCAAAACTTGTGTTACAGCAAGTTTGAGCATGGTAAGTGCCCCACAGCTTTCTTCATTGGGGCAGTGGCTTATAACGCAGTAAATACGAAAAATATGTTCGTTGTTTTTTTCTAAGTGTGACATGAATTGTCATTTCCCTGACTTTAGAATGAAGTTGCCAATCTTGTTGCTTATTTTTTTAACCAGTGATAAGAGTTGATGATAGTTCTATCAGCCAGATTAATATATGCCCCCGCCTTGTAAACATAGCACAATAATAATAATAATAATGTTCATAGGTAGAAGAATTTTTTGTCTGTAATTTATATTTCATTGTTTGGTGTTTTTTCATAATTTTTCTCTAGATCTGAGGACATAGTAGCCAGACAAGGCTGTAACCAGGCTAAAGTATTTTGGAGTAGGGGGGCACAGCACCCAACTGCAAAACTAAAAGTATTCACACATTACATGCATTTATCTTTAGGAAGGTTGTTCTCAATCTGACACCGTTAATGTTTTCCCAAGCTGCAAGAAGTTAAGAGCTGGATTTACCACCAGCCCCTCTCACCACCTCCCATTTGCGACGTATACTCGGAACTGCCATTCAAACAGTTTATTGTTGAGAGATGTTGCTGTTTCCCACTCTGATACTTTTTTTGTCAACTTTTGGTTTCCTCACCCTATGTAGCTACAGCCTTGTAAACAGATACTGTTTTCAGAGAAATGCACCATAAAGAGCAGTCTTAAGACAAATGAAATAGACCCGATGGTACACCGATTCTAGTGGTACAATGCCACTGTTGAATATTTTATCTCAAATGCTAGAGATTGACCAAAAAAACCAACAGAATTAATTAAAAATATGAAGAAATTGTCTTTTTACTTTCTCGCTATCTTACAAGAAAAGAAAGTAGGCCTATTGTGATCGCCAACAAAAATTGAACTCGAGCTTTAGAAGAATTTTGACGATTATTTGTGTTATTTTATAGTTAATGATAAATACCTATCAAAAGTGACAGCTGAAGATAACCTTACTTTATATATGAATATATTAAAATTCTTTTAGTAACTTTAGTAACTAACTTTTATTGTTCTTCCTACCAAAATCATACTATAATAATAATTAATAATAGGTAAAATTAAAACTTTGATGAGTATGACCAAATTTTTATTTTTTGCAACATTCCTTTTAAGATTAAAAAAAATCTAGGACATGAAATTCAGCTCAGCTACATATATTTCACAATTCCTGGATATAATATGTATTTAATTCCATGGTTAAAAGGTTGCTCATTGGTGTGTTGAAGATTTTATAGAAAACTTTTGCAAAATAAATAGCTACAAAGCTTGAAAAGTAGTGTGAATTTTAGGATATAGCTGTTATTATTATTATTATTATTATTATTATTATTATTGTTATTATTATTAAATTTATATTTTTTTATTTTTTATGCAGAGAAAATAAATACACCTAATAGATACACTTGTTCTGTAAAATATTTCATAAAATCTTATGTGTTTCTTAGCCTCTTTAATGAGCGTGAAAGAATTGGTATTTTTTTGCCCCTTGTTCAGAATTTGTTTGTTTTTTAATT
The DNA here is from genome assembly GCA_902151425.1 of Timema shepardi. Lineage (NCBI taxonomy): Eukaryota > Metazoa > Arthropoda > Insecta > Phasmatodea > Timematidae > Timema > Timema shepardi. The sequence goes on along the minus strand of CABFVX010001805.1, from coordinate 41,119 downwards.
AAAAGATCAGAAATTCAGTTTGGCTACAAATATTTCACTATTCTTGAATATATTCTGGATTTAATGCCAGAGTAAGAGGGTTGCTTATTGGTGCTTTAATTTCTCCTTTTACTATCAGCAAATTATCCCATTTTGTGAATTTGACCCTTAACCTTAAAATTAAGAGTAGTTTAATAAAAGGTGAAAAGAAATTGATTTTTTCAAAATGGGCTCTTAACGATTTTTATTAAAATTTGTATCTTGGCATTAATCAAGGTTATAAATAAAATGGCTATTTTCATTTTCCCATGAAAATGACTTTTAGGATACTTTACAGATGCGGAAATGTTTGTATCTCCGCAACTATTTGAGATGCAAAATAACTTCTCATTGCAAAATTGTAGTAGGTGCTATTAAAAATTTAAAAAAAACTTTTACTTGAAATAGTCTAAATCTTTATAAAACCTGTGAGGAATGCCAGGCCTCCACCGTGGTTCGGATTCCACGTTAAACTGTAGGTCCTTCATTTCATCTCACAATCACCCTACCATTTCACAATCACCCTACCATTACACATTAGCGTAAGTGCGTATAGCCCGAACGGGTAGTAAGACGCGGTGCTAATAATAATAATTTATAAAACCAATAGTTTCTGAGATATTAGCAAGTATATTAATACAATTTTGTGATCTTTAGTTGTAGGCCATCAGAGATAATACTTAAGTGCCCTAAGTTTTAACTTTATAATACTTTAATGCCCTTGTGTATTAAGTAACTAAGCAAGTCTCTAAAAATGTTGATGTCTTTTTTCCTTTGACCTCTTAGAGGAAATTTAGACTCAATAGTCAATATTTACTTTTTTATTGGTCTAAATTTATAAATGAGGAATTTAATAGTAATGCAATACATAAGGTGTGCAACCTCTAATAAAATGTTGAAAATAGCCCAGGTTTGCTAATGTATATTATTTCGTTTCACATATATTATGAGTTTTGAGTAAATATCTCCATTTTCAAATAAAGGCATGAGAAAGTCCGTAAAGAGTTCTATACCATTTATTTATATTATGAAATTGTATTAAACTTTTTACCACTAACAATTGACACTAAATATATTAGGCCTACTATCTTTACTACCGAGTACCTTAATACATTTTTAATATCATGATTTTGTTTCTGTGAGCCAAATTAATATGACATAAGCTGCCCAACGTTTTAAAACTGGTTTAGTAATAATGTTTGACATTCCAATGATAGCACAAAAGGTTGTGGGATAAATAAATGCATTATTATTGCCTTTAAAGAAACACAAGTCAGAGTGAATATAATATAATAGCTGACTAAATTTGTTGCAAATAATCATCTATATATTTGATAAAAATTCCCATATTTCTAAACAATGACACAAAAATATTATCCATTTGGTAAGAAATAAACCTTATAACTCTTTCATTCAGGAATCAAAATATGTCTATGTCGTTTTAAGAATGTAATTTACAGTGAATATTTTAATCTTACTGAAAGAGATAATAAAAGAGATGTATAACTAACCTTCAATTTGCAAAGCAACATCTGGATAGTTCATTGTTTCAGGGACTGATGGAAAGTCTTCCTCAAACATGTCCGGAGTAAGAGGCCGTGATACTACATTAGATTTACAATCTTTTTTTTTTTCACCTGAAATCAAATAATTCAATTGTAAGATAATCTTGAGTGCTTAGTTCTTTGAATTCAATTTATATTTTTGGCAGTCCATTTAGAATACTCAGCTGATATGAGTATGACCTGATGTAAGCCAAGTGGGAGACAATATTTATTTCTTAACAAAATAAATTAATGTGTTTATCAGGGTAGGTACCAAGGCTTAAGGCTTATTTCAATTTTGTTACATGTGTTATCTTGAGTAAAATTGGGTACATCTCGTTAAAATAAGAAATAAAAATGAAGTATCAGTATCTTAAGATGCATCCTTTGATCCAAAGAAATCAACAAGGCTTTTCAGGCTTCAGGACTCATTTTTTTTAGACCTAATTTAGTTAGAATAGGCCTATGCTGTTTAAAAATACTTAGATTAAATTCCAACATAATTCGACAAACCTATCGACAACATTTTAGAACTTGAATTTATTCCCTTAGTTTTAGATGCAACTAGATGTAGGCTTAGTAGTTTAAATGAATGTAAATCAAAATAAAGTGTGAAGTAAACTTTAAGATGAGAGAGAGAGGGGAGAAGGGAAGTTATCATCACCATCATAATTCTTAGGGATGGATATGCAAATAGAAACACCCACGCCCTCCCCCGAAACACACACACTTGAAAAGAAGTTACTAGATCTAAGTGTATGCTACTTTCAAATATTCATACGTCAAGTCAGATACAGCTGTCACATTTGATATATAATATCATCAATATCTATAAAAACAACATTATTAATGTAGAAATGTTATCAATAATGACCACTAAAAATATGAATATATATTCTAAAAAATGCTCAAAATGCCCATTCGTAAGAACATCAAGGTACAGTAGCCCCATGGCTTCTTTGGTGCTGACTGACAGCTAAAAGATTTGAAAAGTTACAAGACCAATTTTATGTATCCCTATGCCAAATCATATGATCTGCAAAAACATGTGTTTAGCAGCTGTCACTTCTGACAGTCAAAATTTAGGTATATACCTAAATGTTGGCTGTCAGAAATCACTGTGAGATGTCAGTCAGCACCAAAGAAGCCATGGGGCTACTGTAGTTAACAGGCATCTCCAGCCCCCGGCCCCCAAGTTTGTTCTGTGCAGCCCACCAACACAAATTAAAATACTCTAAATATTAGGCTAAATAAACAGTAGGAATGTTTTTTTTCATCATAGGCCTACATCTTGTTTTTATATGTGTATTTACTTGTTCAGGTTATATGCAAGTATAATGTTATTCGCGAATGTATGCATGCATATGTGTGTATATGCATGTGTGTGTGCATGCGTATGTGTGTATATGCATGTGTGTGTGCATGCATATGTATGTGAGCATATGTAACATGTGTTTGTACCAGATTTGGGCATTGGGTAATGTACATATCATGTATGGCCCCCAGCCAATTCCCTAATAACTTATGCAACCCTCAATCAGGAAACGGTTGGTATAAACCTTAGTAGTTTGTTTCAGCATCCAACTCAAGATCCAGAAAAAGTTATTTTAAGTCTTATTTTTCTTCTGGGTTGATACTTTAGAATTTTCTGGGCAGTATTATTCTTGAGATGTGTTGTAGTTATTTGGTTTTTGCCATCATCATTCGACAAACCTTTAGATCAGGCCCCGACTCAATATTACACTTTTATTATTTCACTGGATCCCTACTATAGGGCTATGTTTATAGTCTAGTGTATACTCCATTCATGGTAGGAATTACTCTCTGGAAGGTCGTTTTTCCTACCAATATCCTACTATATAATAGATTTCTGGTAGGGAAAAAGGCCTTTCAGAAAACAATTCCTATGGTGAACGGATTATAATAGCCATTGCATGTTCTTTAATATAAATTGCATGTCCATAAAAAACAATGGTTTAATATAAACCAAGAAAAATTTAATCATAGTAGGCCTGGATTAAAATGAATTTGCGCTTTTGCCTCTTTGTGATCTTGCAAAAAAAAAAAAAGTCACTGAATGAGAAGATTCTTGTGGAGTTATGCCCCTTTTTAATCCCCACTATTATTGGCTGGATCCTGACAAATAAGAGATGTGAAGAACATTGTATTACATATTACAAGAAAGCATTGTTAGTGCATCAAATGAGGGGAAGACACTCGAACAAGTATATAAAGTCATTCAAATATTTGTAAAGTCTGGTAACTTGTAATGTAAGCTGTACGGAGGTAGCTGAAAGCATGATGGTCATGGGAAGGGACCATATGGAAGGTTGAGAGGATTGATGACAGCTAGTAGAATCCTGATTGAGCTAAAATAGAGGTTTTCAAAGTGTTTTGTGAAGAGTGTGGTGACATAAAGATCTGAAACGTAGACAATCAGAACGAAGGAAGTGAGATATTTGGGGAGTTTTGAAATGTGTTTATGGAGAAGTGTGAAAAAGGTTAAAATGGATGCACAGGGTGAGGAATGAGGTGGTGTTGAGGAGTTCAGGAAAAGAAATGAGCCAAATGGGGATGATAAGGAAGAGAAAAACATCTTGGTTGGGCCATACACTATGTAAAGAATGTTTAATGGAGATTATCATTGAGGGGCAAATAGAGGGTAGAAAGAGAAAGGTTTGGAATGCTAACAGAAGATAAAGACATTTTGGAAGCGTTTTACAACTTGCGGGGGCTGGCGCTATTTGGGAGGCTGAGAGAAATTAGATGTCAAGGGAACTTTTATAGGAGTCTTATGGATTACTGCAGGGGAAGATACACAGACTTGAGATGTCCAGGAATGACCGTAAGCAAGACACTTACGAAAGGATGTCCCCAGGGGTCGGTCTGTGGGCCGATCTTTTGGGACGTAGCACTCAAACCTAGTTTAATGGAGAAGGAGTCACTCCCTGAAAAAGCAGGGGTGGTTGCCTTTGCGGATGGGCAATATACTCATATTAGTTGAAGCAACATCTAGAAGAGAATTAGAAGCCAGCCAAGAGTGACGCAGTTCTCACTGGGTTGAACTCTTGGTGAAAAAGGTAAACCTGAGTTTAACGCCTGCAAAGACAACTTACGTGCTATTCAGGTGGGGTACTCAAGGGAAACCCAAGGGTTAAGATTGGCGGACAGATAAGACGAAGCAAGGATATCAGATACCTGAGCGTGATGCTGGATGTGGAGAACGCATGTGGAAAAACTTTGAGAGCTATGAGTAAGATCATCAGCATAGGGCAAGGCAGATTTAAACTGTCTATGAGGCTGATCAGATTGTATCACCAGGCTATGTTGGTCTCTATCGTTGGTTATGGAGCTGGCACGTGGGCTCATCGGCTCATACAGGTAAGAATCAGACTTTTGAGGCTATCTGGAGTGTACAAGACTGTTGCTACAAACGCTTTGTGTCAAGCCTTGTGTATCTGGCCCTTGGACTTAAGAGGTGAAGAAGAGAACGGCATTGTGTTGGATAAGGTAGGGGAATATAGAGAAAGTGGCTAATCTCACGAGAGCAGGGATAGTAAAGGGACTTCAGGTCAGGAAATATCTGGAAGAGGAGTGGCAAGGAGAGTGGAAGTGGAGCAAAACAGGTAGAAGAACGCATAAGATATTTCAAAGCATTGCTGAACAGTTGGGAATGGAGTACCTGCAGCCCTCTCCAGATTGGTACAATTTATTACTGAGTATGGTCCATATAAGGCTGCTCTCTTCGCTAGGCGACTGACGGATACAGGAATTTGCGATTGTGGAAGGGAGGCGACGCCGAAACACGTGTTGGAGTGGATTGAGACATTGGAAGATAGAATGACCCTACAGATACCGTTGCAAGCGAGCATGGTTTATCACATACTGCATGAAGTGGACCGATGGAGTCTACTGGATACAATCGCGGATAATGTGTCCAAATAGGAAAGAGATAATACCTAACTGCAATGAAAAATAGAGGACAAAATAGTCTGGTCACCTTAAAACAAGGGTACAGGACGAAGAGCGATAGTGACATGACAGTAGACAATGACGTTACAACAGATATGGATGACACATAATGGTACGACTTGAATAAGTCAATAGGTGTGATAAAGACAAATTGGATTATTGGCTGAGTATAATGAGGTGGGGATATCCAGGCAAACTGGAGTCTAGCTGAGGGAAGGAGTGCTCTCTGGATTCCAGTAGTGTGACCTGCTGATGAACTGGAGGGCGCCTTGATACCAGATAGGGAGTACAAGATAACATTCAGACGAAGAATCAACCCTTCATTCATAGGGTCCAGCCCACTTGGTGACAAGTTTGTGATGCTGGGCTGGAGCTGTCAGGCATCTGGTCCATCCACCGATCAATCGGATGGCTGCTCTCAGTTCAGAAAATGTATTGGCGATAACAACTGAAAGACCCAGCAGCCAATTATAAGAAGGACTCGCAATTAGGTAAAGTTAGTATTAAGTATTTTTATAAATCTTTGGGTTAAGTTAGTTGTAAGTCCATAGGTGGTGATATTGTGAGTAGTAAGTGTAGCGAAATCTCTGTTAGGGCGCCTCCCCAGGTGGCGGGGAGGGGAATGCCTGCCCCCCGCTGGAGCTCTTGCCAATTTGGGGACTATTAGATTCAGAGTGCGGTGGGACACCCAGCGGGGCAGGGTACCAGGGGCGTAATATACCCGGGGCGAACCAGCTAGTAGGTTAGGTATAGGGAAGAAGGACAAATAGGACTTTTAGATTTAGGTGTTTATTCTAAATTTATTATTGTATTAAAACCAAAAAGGAACATAGCTAAAAGATGTGATTTTAATTCAAGATGTAGATCTAGGTTCTGAGCTACATGCTAGGAATCAGGATAAATAGTGTAAATAAATAAATAAATAAATAATAAATAACAGAAGTTAACATGAAAGGAAGAAAGTACAAAAAGATGGAAGAAAACTCAGGACCGAGGAAAATGGAAGATGTCCAGATGATACCCATCTCAGGAAAAATTCTCAATATGTGCAGTACCGGTAACGTATGAGCCGTAGATCACGATAGTGAGTTAGTGAACTTTAATGTTTCTCATTTGTTCTTCTTAAGTAGGCCCTATTTAATAATACAAAGAAAATAACATAAGCTACTTATATTGTAATAGAGCAAAGAAAATATTGTTTATGTTTTCTATATTAGTAGACTAGTAGTTTGCTGTCCATAATAGTAGCCCTTAGAGTAGAAATTTTGTCCAACTTCTCAAAAATTAAGTCTTACAAATTACAAACTTACACAACAGTAGGATAGGCCTACACATGTAATTGTTAGAATTTCTTATCTGGAACCTGACAAATATTGATAAGGCCAAAGTCGGCTGTCTCTAAGGTTAAGTTAACTTACCAAAAGAACGATCACAGGATTTCCCTTTCATTTCTTCCAGTTTTCTTTTTTTTGTATGCAAGTCAGCAAGCAACATTGTTGACAGCACCAAAAAGAGCTAAGCTATTACATTTTTGCTATATTGCAAAAAATAAACTGTTAATAGGTAGGTCTGGATACTTGTTAAAAAAAATGGATTAGAGACTAATATTTAGGATTAAGATTGAACACATACAATTTTGGGAAGAAGCCAGCACTAGAATATTCATGTTTTATCATGGCAATACCATTTATAACTGAATTAAAATCACAGATATGCTTGGGAAGTAAAGAATTGCTAAAGGTTCGTACAAATTGTATAGCTTTGTTATTATAAATTGCTTATAATAGTAAAGGAATAAAAACAAAATGTGTTTGTACCCATCAGGTTAATTAAGCAAAGGGCCAGAAAATGTTTATGACACTTGCCCGATGTCTATATGTTTTATTTTAAACAAGAAAGAATAATCTAAGTGCCGTGGAAATAAATATCTAATCTTTGCCCCATAGATAAAGGATATATATATATAT
>CABFVX010001805.1:0-31255 GCA_902151425.1 Timema shepardi | reverse complement strand
TTTTGCAATACATATTTGTACCATTAGCATAAATATTTGATGCAGTATAAAAATCAGTTACATTGGTTGTCATTATTGCTCTGATTTACGATTCAAAATCTTGTGTGAAATCGAACTCCAATTTTGTCAAAAAATAAGTTTAGACTATATAAATGATGCACACAATTTAAAAAAAAAATGATGTAAATACAACAAATAATATATAATTATAGTATACAAGAATGAGATATTTTGTTTGGACACACTAGTTCTGAACCCACAAGTTGTTTAATTCTAGACCTTAGTTTACTTGGATGACAGCTCAAAATGTCACCACAGATTAGTGATGGGTCGCTCGTGAACGAGACATTCAAATTGAACGACTCTTGAACGAGAGCTGTGAACAAAAAGACCTTTCATAGAGTAATTCCTACCGTGAATGGAATATATATAAGTTTCACGCCACCATTACACACATCACGCATCTGATACATTGACAAATAGGCCAACAGTTTTTACTACACATTTCTATTATTATTTATACAAAATAAACGTATGCACGTCAGTTGTACATTTAAATCAAGAGCTTAGATCAATGAAATTAAATAGGTCTATTACCCTAAACATTATGCCCTACCACAAGGATGTACGCCACGTAAATACTCTCAACTGAGAATGGCAAACAAGCACTTTGGTGGGAAGCTGAAGAAAGGTAAGAATTGTTGTGTTGTAGAGCTTTGGGTGATGGATTATAAGTGGGATTAGATATGCTGTAGAAGGAAATAGGAGAATTGGAGATAGAAGGTTTTGAGTAAGACTTAAAATGTTGCATAAAATTAACTTGAAAATCAAGCTTCTCGCAGGGTCTTATCTGTTTGATTACTGGAATTTGGGATAGAAGAAACATTTTATCAGGATCAGATGCACGTGATGTAGGCTGCTCTATGTTCGCTTTTAGGGTATTGATAATTTCTCGTCCAAATGAATCAAGTTTTCATTTGGTTGATAGGCGCCTTTTCTATACAAACAAGAATTTGTGATGTTCCACTCATAGCAATTTCAACATTGTCATTCATGTTCAGGTTCCTCCGGTCCTGTAAAATAAATATATCCTATAGAACTTTCATGTGATATATATATATATTAATCTATCACATGAAAGTTATATATATATATTAATCTATCACATGAAAGTTATATATATATACTTTAGTAGTTGCGTATTCTAATTACGTGATCTTATGTAACATCAGACATTGAACACGCTCATTTTTAAACCAAATATACTAACAATAATTATTTTTAATACAAAAAAAAATCACCAGTATTGCAATAAATAATCTACCTAAGAGGAGCAGGAAGAAATCAAATAAGAGGAGAAAAGAGGTCCAACATGAAGAGAGGTGGAGGACGCATTGAAGATTATATATATATAAAAAAAAGGAAAATAACCAGGTGTGTACGAACTGACTGTGGAAATGATAAGAGCAGTAGGAGAAATAAGTATACAATGGTTATACAGGATGCTGAAAGTTATTTGGAATCAGAACAAGGTACTGGAAGACTGGAAAAAAGGAGTTATAATACCTATTTTTAAGAAAGGAAACAGGCAGAGGTGTCCAAATTATAGGGGAATAACGCTGATGTGCCACTGTACAAAAATATATGAGAATATTCTGAAAAAGATAATAAGAAATGAAATAAAAAGGAAGGGGGAAAGAGAAACAGCACGGATTTAGGGAGCAAAGGTCTACAATAGATTTTAATCTTTGCGATATGACAGCTGATGGAAAGAAGTTATGAATATGGGGAAGAGTTGGTAGTGGTATTTAAGGATGTGGAGAATACATATGATAGCGCATATAGAAATAAAGTTTGGAAAGTGATGGAGAAGGCAGAATTTAAAAGAGGAGTGATAATGAGATTAAAGAGCATGTATGAGGAAAACAAGAGTTGTGTTAAGACTGAGAGTGGAAGGACGGAGTGGTTCCAATTAAAAGAATGAGTAAAGCATGGAAGTGCCCTGTCACCATTACTATTTGTAATTACATTGGATATGTTTATGAACAAACTCTCAGGAAAACTCTGGGAGGAAAGAATGGGGGCCATTATGTTTGCTGATGACTTGATATTATGAGGGGATAAGAAGAGGAAGTACAGGAATAGAATGAGAAATTGAAACAGGGTGGAGTGAAATTTAGCATGGCAAATGGCATAGTAATGTCAAGGAATAGGATAAGGCCTAGTAAAGCTATAAAGTTGGATGGAGTAGAGCTGAGAAAAGAACAGAGCGTAAAATATCTCGGAAATGTGAATTGAGGAGAAAGGTAGAAGTAGAAAGGATTTAATGAGAAGAGGACAGCAGGGAAAGTTGTTCTATAGGAGCCTAAGATAACTGCTATGGAGAAGAGAAGTGCCCTTAAGACCACATTTCATGACAAGATGAACTCAGAGTTAAATGCTTTGAAGAAAAAAATATCATCTCGGGGGGTGGAGCCTAAATTCTGTAAACTACTAAAGAGGGGGTAAAAGCGGTTTAGGTGGGGGACCTTGAGTGTCAATCATTCCTTAAGTCACCCCCTTTGTCCAAGTGAGGTGGGGAAGGTAACCAGCCAGGTATTTATGAGTCATTATCTCCCCCAAGTAAAGGAAGAAAAGACAGAAATAGCTTGATCTCAAATGCAGGTAAGCTTCTTGAGCTCCAACTTCCAATGTTCAGACCACTATGGATGCTAATAGTTTAAATGTTGCATTTTATTATTTTTTGTAGGTACCTAATACATTTAACAAAATTTTACTTTAATTATATATTTTTTACTTTAAGGTTTTAACCATCGAACACACTTTACAAGAATTGAGGATATATGAAAATACTTTTAGTTATTAATACGCACTTCATTGGCATATGGTTTAAGGCGTCACTCTCGCAGTATATTAGACTGTCAAGGTGGTGAGGTCAAGCCTTGATTCCGGTCGGGTGTATTGAGAGTGGTTTATCCTAAATTATTTTACACTCTCCCGCCCACACATTAGGGTTATTTAGTAGGTCTACACGGGTGCATAATCCGTACGGGTGGTAGATGCGGTATTAAAAAAATCTACTCATAAAAATAGTAAATTCAATCAATAGTTGTATTACTACATAAACTATTGTAGCCTTTTACCTAAAGAGCTGGCTCAGTTATAGCGAGATTGACTGTTGTGATCAACCTGACAGGGCAAACGGGACATGCTTATAGTACAGTCCAGCAGGGATATACATTGAACATAAATGTTGAAGTCTCGATGTTTTGCTCATAAATGATTTTCAACCATCAATGTTTTGTAGCGGTGTCCGAGACAACGATATGTTTATGTGTTCGTTTAAAAAACAGTAATTTGTTATTATTAGTTTGTAATACGATTTTTTACAAATACACTTCAGTTACAGTTTCAATTGGTTTGGAAATTATTACCGATGGTTTTGATTCTATAACATCTATGTTTTCAAACGATGTTTATTTCCATCTATATTAATTTATTAAAAGGGATATTTACCTCAATGTTCATCCAAATTCTGGCCCATTTTATTTCACTAGAATGGCTTTCTATTTATTTTTACTTTCTCGCTATCTTACAATTAGGGAAAGTGTTGTGACCGTCAAAAAATCAAACTCAAGATTTTCATGAATTTCGACGTTTCAAGAACGCCCGAATCCGAAAAATTGTTTTTTTTTTAATTTCCGTACTTCAAATAGCTTCTAGGCGAATAAAAATTTTAAAAATGGATAGAGGACTACTCTAAAGAGCTTTTAAAAGAATATGATTTCCAAAAATGTAAGTAAATACCACTACAAATTAGTAATAGCGAAAGCGGGGAGTGGGGTGTAGGAGAAGTTATTGCCTCTTCCGGAATAAATTAGATATATTTTACACCCTCTGATATTCTCGAAATTGAAGCTGAAAAAACTTGCATCAAATTACAAATAGCTTCTAACGGCTTTAAATTATTTTTTTAAATGTGCCAGGTAGAGAACCATTCTAAATAGTTTATAGAGGTATCGAATATGAAAAATTTTCTGGGATGGGTGCAAAATGATTATAGATGCAAATAATTTAAAAAATATATCAGGCAATAACAAATACAAATAGCTTATAAAAGTATCCAATTTATAAAAAAATTCAAAGTGAGTATAATTCAAAATATAATTTAAATATATAGGTTTTTTTAAACTGCTGGAGAAAACCGCTTTAAAATCTTCTAGATGCATCTAGTTGTCGAAAAAACATAAGGTAAAGATCACTTTAAGTAGATTTGTAGCATTAGGCTACAAGAATATAAGAAATATGTATTACTTACCCCGTTTCACCACTCCTAGCGTTGGTGCACCACACGTCGGGAGAAAACAATAACACAACTATGCATACCCAAGACAAAGTTTAGAATGATCGCTGCGGCAAGTTTCAAGACACGCCCACTAGAGTTGTATGTGTTGTGAACTTGTGGCAAAGAACTCGAGTTGCAAAGAGCTTGAGTTGCAAAGATATGATACTCGTCGATGTTCTCGAACAGTCCCGGAGCTCTGAGAATAGTGTAGAAGCAATTGTTATCATGCGTATTTTCTTCCTGAGTGTTCCATATGTTTTCTCCCCACCTAATATCCCGTTATCCAATGTACTCTGGGTTTGTTTAGCATATATAGTGCCAACAGGGCAATTTATCGACACTCTTGGACTTGGTTATATTTGAAGGAGATGCTACGGCTTAGTATAGACAAAATGTAAGATCAAAATTCTCTTTGGCTTCATAATTTTTTTTTGTATAAATATGTTTTTTATTTAACTTTTCAAAATTCTCTTTCGGCTATCACTTAAGTATTTTACATAAAAAAAGATCAGTTGTGTAATCCATTAAGTTAGATGTAAGTTAATTGAGTTGAACTTATCAATTGTTAAGAGAATATCGATATGGTAACTAGTATTGTGGAGGATCGATTTAGTATTTGGAAAACTATCGATACTTTAAATTTACTAAATAAAGTCAGTATTCGGCTTTTGTCAAAGACGATAAGATGCATGGTTGTTGATTTTTAATTTTTGTTTGCAAGCAAAAGAAACTTACGATGAGGGCTAAACTTTGCATTATGCTCGGAAAGTTTTCTATTGATAATAATGTCATAAAAGATTAACTTATAATAATTATTATTTGTGTTGAATATATTTTATGGAATATGTTATGATTAGGAATTGTTTTAGCGTTAATTGTATAACGGGAAGTAGGTAATTAAATAAGAGATTACTAAGAATAGTTATGGACTCATTCATTAAATTGTAGGAGATGTAATTTTGATAATTGACCTTTTTGAGAATAACGTAATCATGTTAGTTGTTCCGTAAGGAAAGTTGTGGATTGATGTTATTGTTATTAGCAAATGTTATGATTGAGCTGAAGCCTTATTTGACTATAATGTTCTCTACTTCTGGCGTTTAAAATAAATTATTAATATACCTTCTAACATCTCTCGGCTTTCAGAATAATTTAACTAACTTCTCTGTTTAAGGTTTCATGTTATTTACAAATGTTATATCACATTAAATTCCTAAATTCTACATTGAATAAATATCAACATAAAACCACTTCAAGCATTCTTTAATGTTATGACTCACCATACCTTTAGGTCCTTTTATTTTTATGTGTGCTATCTCTCTTTTTTTAGATTTTTAATATATACATTTCTATTTATGAGTTCTATGAGGATGATCGTCTCTAAATTTACTCCCGCAACTCGTTTGAGTTGTGTGATCTGAGTTTTCGAATGTTTAATCTCAGATATTCAAAAACTGAACTCCAGTCACTCAATTCTATTACCCCCTTTTTATGCTCTTTTTTAAATTGTTTTTTAGGCCTCCTATTTATATCTTATTTTTGTTAAGGAAGGTTCAGTTTCATGGGGTATCCAAATTTCAAATATTTTTAGGGGAGGACAACTTTAAATAGATTTTAAAGGAATAGCCTACTATTTTTTTTTTTAAATTCAATATGAAAACTACTCAAAACAGCTTCTAAAGGAATCTAATTTTTAAAAAAATTGTTGAAGGAGGACCACTCTAAATGATCTATAGAAGCATTCAAATTTAAAAAAAAAATCTGGAGAAGACTACTAATAAAAACAATTCCATATTAAAAAATTGTGATTAGGATCACTTCAAATAGCTTTTAAGGTCATCCAATTTTCAAACATTTATTGGGGAAGAGTGAGAAGTCAAATCCCCCCAAAATATATACTTTTTTTGCTTGCACCCACTCCCTACACAAATATGATTTCTTCCCCACTGCTCAGGATCATCAGAGATATTTAACATTCTCAATTGAATCTCTAGACTGCTATGAACATTTATAGAGCACAGAATTTGATGATATTTACAGCAAAACTTTAAAGACATTTGAGGAAATGAATTATTTGTAGGCTGCATTACTACTTATATGTTAAAATCTCATACTCATCAAATAATTATTGGTTACCCTATTATTATTATTATTATTATTATTATTATTATTATTATACATGCTTTCTAAACCAAGAATCCTACAAGAGCACAATATACAGATTTATTTAACGTACAGATAGTGCGACGGCTTAGTTCAATCGATAGCATGTTTTTATACTGATTTAGGGACACTAGGTTCGATTCCTGATACTGTGGAACTTTTATTTTTAGTATAACATCTGTTTCTTTTTCTAAACTGATGAGCTAATGGACGGGGATGTTGTGTCTTTTCAAGTTTTAAGATAGTAACAAAGTAGAGTGCTGATTTTATCACTAGGTTCAGAAAATGCAAGTCAGATACCTCAAATTAATTTTTAAAATGAAACCTTAGGATGCTACGTGTCTCTTTAAGTGAGATCGGTTATGACTTATTGAAGAAAATAAGAAAACTTAAGGTATACTCATTTATATTGAATATAAATTTAGCTTTAACAAGGAACCAAAATAATTAGTAAACAAACTTTCATCAATGTCTCTATGACTTAATAATCTTATATAATTTTTTATGTTTTATATATATATATATATATATATTATTTTTTGAACCCTCACGGTAAAAGCTTTTTAAAAATACCCTGCATGATTGGCTAAAAATAATAATAATAATAATAAAGCGTACACTTACTTTTTTTTTTAATGACTCACAAATTCTGTTATTCGTCTATTTTCAAAATTGCTACCAACTCATTTCAAGTGGGCATGCTTATCACTTAACTGCAACCCAAGTTTTGGCTTTATATGTCCAACCGTTGAAATGTTGAGATCTGTGTGGGGCCGAAAAAAGTTATATACCTTGAGTTTTCATAAAAGTTCCATTATTGGTACAGAACCCAAAAAATGAGTTGTGACTTTGACTGTAACTTACGTGTGTTCATTTTTTTAATTCTATCATAATTTGTATAGCTATATTAGTATATTTTAACATCCCTTACCAATAACTTTTGTGTTAGGGGTGTTCATCACTAGTTATTTTAAATTTATTTAGCACCGCGTCTTACTACCCGTTCGGATTATACGCTTAAGTACTAATTATGATAATGGATTAGGAATAGGAAAGGTTGAATTTAGAGGAAGTGAACCCGGATTATCATGAAAAGAGAGTGGAAAGCCACTTAGGAAAAACCACCCCCAGTTCACCCGACCAAGATTTGAACCTCTATCTCCCCGTCCCCGGTAGTTGAGCTCAACACGACTAGCGCGTTAGCTAACTACACCATCAAGGTGGGTAGTTATTCTATAATTTTAGATACATACTATATGTATAGTAATACATCCATTCTAAAACTTTATACAATCAATGTCCTTCATCAAAACTTCT
The DNA here is from genome assembly GCA_902151425.1 of Timema shepardi. Classification (NCBI taxonomy): domain Eukaryota; kingdom Metazoa; phylum Arthropoda; class Insecta; order Phasmatodea; family Timematidae; genus Timema; species Timema shepardi. The sequence continues at coordinate 23,430 of CABFVX010001805.1, read as the reverse complement.
GCAATGAACACACTTCAAATTAAAAAAAAATTTTTTTAGGGATCTGTGCTACAAATTTCGATTGAAATTCGGCCGCGTCAACTGAGGCGTTTTCCTTATGATTGCTAATTCCCTCAGCGCAAATGTAGGAACACTTTCTTTAAATTACCATATTTCTTATCCACCCTACTTCATTATTGTAAATTTACAGATTACATCGAAGGTAATAAGAAGTGAAGAATTTCTAATGCAACAAGAACAACAAAAAATGACATGGAAATAATCTTTACAATGCACACACTTTCTTATATGTGTTGAGTAACATACTCATCTAAGCATTTGTGTTCCCTCTTTCCTTCCTCTCTAAACCTTACGTTATTTCCAGTTCTCTGGCTTAGCATGCTATGGCAACCGAGGGGTGCGAGAAAGTAAAAATGATATTTGTGATGAATTTATTTTGTTAAATAATAATTGTCAAAATGAAATGCAAGCCTGTGTTAATTTTAAAATAGTGGTGGTTAAGGCTTGTTCACTAGCGCCCTCAACCCACTCCCCTTTCCCTATCCACCTTTACAATTTATAGCAAAATAGTTTCAATACATTTATATATTGTGACAAGTGTATTTCTTGTTAAAATTGCCAATACCAAATTATTGACTCTGTGTACAGATCAGATTTCCAAAGGTAGGACCATAGTGTTTGATTGATTGATGCACCTAAGTGAACTGAGCCCGTGTGGGTTTTACGCCGATGTTCTAATTAAGCTAATATGTTAGAGAAGCGTAAGGTTGCTTTTAGATGACATACACTCACATTTGCATGGAAAACATTTAAGAGATAACCCCGATCCCAGTCCTCAGCAGTCCAGTTTATTGCGAGAGTAGTGCCTTAGATCATGCGGTAACCAAAGTGGGTCCTGTAATTATATTAATTAAGTATTCTACGCACATGATTTGAAATTAATGAATGAATTCTAAATTACAGTACTAAAATTGTATTTTCCACGCAGAAACGATAGTAAATTCATAATACCTATTTAAAAAAAAATACAATTCACAATAGCAGAACATTTATATTTATTTTGTCTGATTGAGAGATAGTCATTATTTATTTTATTCTCTTCGATCTCTTTTTACAGAAACGGCTTCCATTGCAAAACACATCGTATTCACTCAACTGATTTCATAAATGAACGTAGTCGAGTTAATATTTTTCCTGCGAACATCTGTGCATCACTGCCTTGAGTTTTCACAAGAGGCTCATCTTGTCCAACCTAACATCTATAGGTCGCAGTATACAGCACCAAAACACCTTTTTGAATTAAAATAAAACTGTACCACTTTATTTTTTATTAGAACACTATGTATGATGAATAATGAAAGGATAATGATTTTCAATTATATTTACTAGGTTTATGCTTTGTCTGCAGGTTTAAGAAAACCCATAAAACTAAGAAAATAAGATCATGAAAAAAATCATTTAAATAAAGCTGCTTACAAATATTTAACTTTTAATTGGCATTAAATTATACTAAATTATAGGTAAACGTGTTTATTGTATTATTATTATTATTATTATTATTATTATTATTAGCACCGCGTCTTACTACCCGTTTGGGTTATACACACTTACGCTAATGTGAAATGGTAGGGTGATTGTGAGATGAAATGAAGGACCTACAGTTTAACGTGGAATCCGAACTAGACCTGGCATTCCTCACATTCACAAGATGTCTTGTCAGAGGTGAAGGAAGGGTTTGGTAATCAGATAAATCTTTGCCGGGACCTGAGATTGAACCCCGGCTGCCAGCAGAGAAGTCTGACACCTTACCCCTAGACCACCAGGTCACCTTTATTGTAATATAATGAAATCAGTTTTAGCCTAAGTCTTTCCACATTTCACTGACAAGCCCAGTTTGTTTTATGCAGTGTTTTTTAAACTATTTTTTAAAACTTGAATTTGTGCTGGCTGGCTAGATATGAATAAAACATAAACCATGTAAGTGAATTGATCTTTACAGTAGTGAATATCTGATTCAAGTATGTACAATAGTTTTCTTAGTAATCGAGTACAGAGAAATCACCTTAGAAACCAGCCGCACTCATCTTTTTTGGTAATCCATTCCCTTAATTATTATCTCTTTCTGCATGGATATTCCCAGTTTTAAATTGAATTTCCCATATTTCTAGACAAATATATTTTCAAATTTAGAAATTAAATCCGCAAGATCTTTGGGGCCTCAACGAGAAATGCCGAGAGGCGGGAATTGGAAGAAAGGATGACTTTTTTTTTTCTCAACACTGACTTTTTTCTTTCTCAACAATGACTCTGGAAATAATCTTTTAGCTAGAGTCATCCCTTCGGCAATAATAATTGATATCTATAATAATAAAACATATATTATGATTTCTTGAAACATAATATAGTTCCTTTATGAGGTTATAGTTAATAATAATAATAATATTTAGCACCGCGTCTTACTACCCGTTCGGGTTATACACTTGGTTATAGTTAAGGTAAATGAATAATAGAATGCAATGTTTTGTATTCTATTATTCATTTACCTTAACCATTAACCTCATGAAGGAAATCTATTAATGATCTGTTTCAATAAATCATAATATGTTTTATTATTATAGATATCAATTATTATTCACCAAGACTGGACTTTAGATCTTTTTAATATTAATACTCAAATTACTATTGTCATTTGAATTGTATTTTAACTTTACAATTTAGCAGACATCTATTAGACATGGTACAATTTTAGATTGACAGTTATTTATTAAAGAAAAAACTAAACTTATTAATTTTTTCAAAGTAAAATCCGTTGTTAAGTATTTTAATTATATTAGTGGGCCTTGGTAAGATCTAAACTAGACTATGGCAGTTTTGTCTATGGCTCAGCTAGACCCTCGGCGTTAAAGATGCTAGATAGTGTCCACCATGCTGGCATTCGACTGGCTACTGGTGCCTTTCGTACCAGTCCAGTCGTCAGCATCTGTGCCGACGCCGGTGAGCCCCCTCTTTCTTACCGGCGGTCCTACCTTCTAGCATCTTACGTGTCGAAACTGCACTGCTTACCGGAGCATGTTGCCTACCGTCCTGTGTTTCATCCCCCTAACCGTGTCTTGTATGAAACCAAATGGCGTAGTACAAGGCCGGTTGGGATCAGGATGCTATCGGTTTTCGACACGTGTGGGATAGTCCTGCCAAAGGCTATCCCCACATCCCCAGGTCGAGTTTCTCCCTGGAAGATATGCCTTCCGAAATGCTATTTTGATCTTGCCAAGTTCCCTAAAGCGACCACCCCATACTTTGTTTACGAGAGGACCTTTAATGAGCTCCTCGCAACCCGCTTTCGGGGTTTTAAACGCATTTACACGGATGGCTCTAAATGTGGGGCCTCCGTGGGATGTGCTTTTGTTGTGGAAGGATCCAATTTTAAATTTACTTTGCCTGGTGAATCCAGTGTTTTTACGGCTGAATTGTATGCCATTTTTAAATCTCTGTGTTTTGTGTACCGAAATAGTCACCGTTCTGTTCTCATCTGCACGGATTCCATGAGTGCCCTGTTGGCACTGTCCACGCTCTACTCCTGGAATCCCCTCGTGCAGATGATACACAAGCAAATTTTAAAAATTGATTCATTAAGCACCCGGCTTGCCTTTTGCTGGATTCCTGGTCACGCCGGTCTTTCAGGAAATGAACTGGTGGACCAGGCAGCCAAAGAGGCAGCACGCCTGCCTCCGGAGGCAGGTCAGGGTGTCATGTTTTTAGACCTAAAGGGGTTATATTCGATGTGGGGTCTTACACACCTGGCACGAGCAGTGGGTCTTGACCCCTGCTCAGAACACGCTGTGGTCCATCAGGGATGGTGTGTCACGGTGGCCCTCTTCTATACGAAAGTCTAGAAGAGAGGAGGTCATCGTGACGAGACTCCGCGTCGGGCATACATTATTAACCCACAGATTTTTACTAAGAGGGGACCCACCTCCAGTGTGTGAATTTTGCGATGCTCCCCTTAGTGTGTACCACATTTTGGTGGAGTGTCGCAAGTATGCCCCTATTCGCCTGGCCCTTAATTTTAAAGGTGACATTCGTTTTTTATTACGCGACAGCGCTGAAGGAGTTATTTGTTTACTCCATTTTATACGCCAGGCGAATCTTTTTAGTGCCATTTGAGTCACTTTTATAAAGTGACTCATCTGGATTTATCTCATATTGAGACCTTTTTTAAACATTTTAGTATAATTTAATGTGTTGTTTTGTCTTTTTAACCATTTTAGTACACTTTTAACATGTTTTTTAACAAACTATTATCTTAACATGTTAGTCTTATCTTTTTAACTAATGTGTTTGTTTTGTCTTTTTATTGGCGTGATACACCTGTGGGTTTTTTTAGCAGGTGTTTCACTCAATTTTTACTCTGAGCCCATTTGAGTACCCATATAGTGTGTCCCAAATGGGTATTTTATTTATTTATTTTTTTCTCATATTTATAACTATTCGTTTTATATTGTATATTTACATTTTGTCTTCACCTTTCCATAGAAACAGGTGAATATTCTGACTCTCTCCTATGGAGATTTTACTATGTATGTTTATTATGTTAAGGCCCTAATGACCCCAGTGTGTCGATGGGCCTCTAAACACCAATAATAATAATAATTATATTAGTATCACCATCATTCTCTGTTATCCATTATTTTACCATTACTTTCAAAGAATAAATATTTATCTATGTTTTACCTACAAGCAGTTCCCAGGGGTGCTGACCTTGGAGGCTGGTATTGTTGTACGCAAGGTGAGTTCGTTGTTGACTAGGTACAGTAAAGGTATATATTATTCCCAACCAGACACACAGGTCCTGAGAGTCTCTCATATTCGATTTTTATTATTATTTAGTTTAGCCCGAGATAACGTTTGTTGTTATTAAATGTAAATGTTGGTTTAAACCAAAATGTTGTATTCATTTTTAAATCTGAGCTAGCCCACTATTCTTTCATGATCTAATTTATTTGCTACTTCTTAAATGACGTCATTGGACATAAAGTAAAACATTTCACTTATCTATAATTTATTTACATACAGGCTTTTTTTTGTTCTGAGACTTTTAACTTAAGGTGTTGGATGCATTGACCAAGAACTTATCTCTATTGGTAGCGTTTGCTTACTGAACAAAGGGTGCCGCGTTTGATTCCTGGCATGACTGAAAAATGTATCATTGATGAAAATATGGGTTAATATTTTCACATTGATGAATTAGCTGCCGGGGACTGGATGTTGTGTCTGCCTGTCTTAAGATTCAGATGGAAATCTAGAGGTTTTGCAAATCTCTCTTCCAAGTATTTCCATGTATTATCACCTCATCAGAGGTGCGCTGCTGTAGTTATGGCAGTCATCATACCGACCCCCCCTTCAGTGTCCTTACATTCCACAGACAGACTCCCGACCCCTCCTAATCCTTTCAATTTTGTTGCTTGCTACTCAACAAAATACAAGCTATCACCCTTATTGTCTCTAAGGAGTGATACAAGGTTTTGAGCCACAATCTCGAGGTCTTGTATAATGATGTCCAAAGTAAAAGGACAAGGGTTATAATCCCTGTCAAAGTATAATTTTTCTGAGTTACCTTAGGAAATCATTATTTACAGTAAATTGTGACATTTTTATTTAGTTTATCTATTACTGTAGGAATATATAAATAAAAATGTATTTTCTTCCCTATATTAAAAAAAATATAGCCATTTCTTTTTGTTTTTTACAGGGACATAGTTTTTACGGTCACTACTTATGCTAATTATTTAGATACATGGTCTGGATGTTAGAATTAAAATAAGTGCACCACAATTTGTTTGTAGAGAAAATAGAAAAACCAAAGTGAAAACCACACTTTGTTCTAGGTGATAGTTTGATAAAAAAAATTGGAAATATTGTTTAAAAAATATATATGAGTTATAAAAAGGTGGCCAAAGTTGGTAAAAAATTGCAATTTTTAAAATTTTTATTTCAATTAAATATAATTTACATACTGTACGCCTACTTCACTCTACAAATAGGCCCTACTGTTAACTTTTTTCGAACACCATACAACAAGAACATTGTATGATCTAGAAAATAATTATAGTTGAATAAAGCTTGCTAAACTATGTTTACATTTAAAATCATTAATTTATTATTATAATATGATTATAACACATCCAAAACCAATTTTCTTTTTTATTGCTACATTCAGAACACAGGTTATTAACGGGTTTATCTGATTGGTTAGAGATGAGGAAGGTAGCTAAGAGGAAGTGAACCCGCATTAGTACAGAGTAAAGATGGGAAAACCAGAGTGATAAATCACTTGTGGAAAACCGTTAAAGGAATATATATACATTTAACAAGAAAACCATCTTCAGTTCACGCAGATGAGATTCGAACCTCAACCTCCCCATCAATGGCAATCAAACCAACAGCAAGCAATGGCTGTGGGTAACTAAACTCTGTAAACTAATATTTACTTTGTCTCGACACCTTGGAGTGAAAATATTGTGATCATCAAAAATTCGAAATTGAGATTTTGATAAGTGTTGACGTTTCATAGCTCCCTGAAAGAAAAAAGTTGTTTCCGCAATTCCGTCTGTTTGTACCTTGGTTTGGGCTAGAACCAAAACCATTTTACCGTTTGGGCTGAAACTTTGTACTTGGGGTTTACATAAGTCCCCCTCCCAGCGGGTTTTTGGAACTAGATATAAAACCTTAAATTTAAGGCTAGTTTATTGAAAGGCAAAAAGATAATAAATCTATTTTCTCGAAATTCGCTCTAATGATTTTGATTAAATTTGATATCCAAACACAGTTTATCTTTATAAACAAGATGGACCTTTTCATTTTGTCATGAACATGACTTTGAGGGTACATTACATAGGGGATATTTTCAAATTTTCATCATTTCTCTGCAACTATTTAAGACTCGTAATAACTTATCATTTTAAAGTTGTAGTACTATTAAATGTAAAAATCTTTTTATTTTTATAAAACCAATAAGTTTTGAGCTATAAACAAATATGTATACTTTTTAATCAGGGGTGTAGTGGAGCGGGAATGCGGAGGAATGCCGTTGTGGCACTACTTTTCGTGGAAAAATATTCAAAAATGTATTTTAGTAAAGTTTTATACTTTGCAATTCCAAGTCAACTAATTGATTTTATATCAATATTATGTTAAAACTTTTTTCATACTATTAATTAATAAATTCTGATGAAATTTACAGTGCTCTATGCGAATTCCTGGAATTTTAGGGGAAGTGCATTAACTAAGTTTCTGCCTTAGTAATCATTATAAGATACTCCAAATAGCTTCTAGAGGCACTCATGTTTGTGCAAGCCTTTTGCCTATGGTGGTTGGGGGTCCCAAAACCCCACTTCAACTTTGGGCTTGCTATGTATGACCTTGCGTTCCAGCACTGTTAAATTTATGACTACACCACTGTTTTTAATACAGGTTTTTGGAAATGAATTTGATTCTTATGCTCTTTGGTTGATAAGGATGTTTCTCTTTTCTCATTTTTTTTTTTGTAACGGTGTTCCTAGTTCCTGATTCCATAGTCAGGGGCGGTCTGAGGTAAGTTTCGCGCTTGGGTGGTATTGCTTTTTGGCACCTCTCTACGTAACCGTTGGATAATATAGTCCATTCGCCATAAGAGTGTAAGTAACTAACAGCTAGCAAAAGTTAGCAGATAAAATCTCATGTATCCATTTGCCAAACCATTATCTGCAATGACCATAATATGTTGATTTATTGTCACTTTTGGCAATCAAAACTTTCACAAAAACAATTTTATTTTTAATTTGGTTTTTCTTTTGGAAGTTCTTAAATCTTCTGCTAGCTGACAGCTATCACATTCTTCATGAGGATTGTACTCTCGGAAAATATGAAAATAATCCCCAAACCTAACATAGCCTCGGTGTGATAGGAAAATAATTGTAGGGGAAACTCCACAAATATTAAACATCCACTAAACGTTTCACTTCAAGATTCTACAAAAACTGTTAGAATTACAAATAAAGCTATAAGAACCTGTTTTGTAGACAATGTCATCTTCTATTTTTTATTGTAAGTTTAACAAACACGTTGACATTATGAATGGTTTAGGTTATAAATGAAAAAAAAGTTTTAGGGCACCATTATTTCAAGTTGGCAAATGTTAAATAAATTTTAAGAGTGGCATTAGATTCTATTTTACTCACCACAAAATTATACTAGTGTGTAAAATTTCATATTGGTATCAAATATTGAACGCTTGTTAGGCTTAGCAACTCCACTATCATGCCCTGTCTACATTAGGTTTGGGGACTATTATCATATCATGCCCAAGTTACGCTAGGTTTGGAGGTTTGGGAACTATTTTAATATCACGCCCAGGCTACGTTAGGTTTGAAGTTGTGTGTTTGGAGATTATTTTCATATCCCGCCCAGGCTACATTAGGTCATGTCTAGCTCTGTTTGACGCCCGGTTCGCATGGCCCTTAAGCTACCCATGCATAGAGTAAGTAACAGTGTATATTATTTAATTTCACAAATCCTAACGAGCTTTTAGTAAATGTCTATTTCAAGATAAAAGCGAGAGAAAGTCTGTGTGGCACACCGTACCATTTATTTTTTATTATTAAAATATAAAATTGCCTTTACCTTTATGTGAATAGGTTTGTGGACCTATAATTGCTAAGACACTTTTATTATTATTATTATTGGAGTTTAACGACGTATCAATACAACTAGAGGTAAAGTAACATCATTAAAATCATTCTACTCATGTTAATGTGTACAACAAGATCCTTAATTTCTAAACCCCTTTCTTTAACAACCTCTATCTATATATATCTAATCAAGTTTACTTTATAAAAAACTTTTAACATAGATCATACAAATACATCACAGAAAACATTTTCAATAGCTCAGGTTTGGAGGTGACAAACAATTACTGTCAAGGGTTTTACTTGAACAGGATATAAACGGGTTGAGGGAAAGGGGTGTAGCGGAGGTATCAAATTTTGTTAAAATTATTGTATTATAAATATTCGTCGTGTATGATAGAACATTATCTTATTCTTTATAATAATATAACTTCAAAACTATATTCTTGTATTTCATGTTTTATTTAATTTTAATTTAATTGAAATTACGCCTTATTGTAAAAAAGTAAATATTAACTTGTAACTTTTTGATTAATATTGTTCATTTTAAATTTACAAGTTTAATATAATACAAAGAACCACATGTTGTTACTATGCATATTTTCTAAGCAATAAAGTAAACAACTTTATCATTCTTATATAGTAGGTAGGTAGATTATAAGGCATATGAAGCTACGAAAGGCTTAGCAAGTCGGTAGTTGAATATATGAGGCTTGAATGAAAAACTGACCCAGGTCACAGGCAGGAAATTGTAATCGATGGATACTTGGTCAATGCCTAGGGTCATAGATATTGGAGTCTTACACAAACTACAATCTCAATTCTGTCTTAAAACCCTTTAAATTACTTCAAGATGGTTCTTTGCTTAGAAAAGAAATCCTAACATTCCATATAACCCATTTACCACTGGCGGAGCAGGATCTTTCTTCTTTATGGAGCTAGGTCAAATTTGACTAATTTTTAAAAATCACTATACAAATCTACAAATATAAACAATGCAATAGTACAGGTTTTAAATTAAACTTATAAAGTGATGACATTACTTGTACAGACATTGAGCACATCTGTCTCTTAATGCCAGTTCATGAGTAACAGAGTATTTTAAGCATTCTATAAATCATCTTATATATGGATATTTTTTGTTGTGTTTTTGGGTTGAAATTTTGACTGCAGAATCCATCTGTGATGCAATATTTACTGTTACAAATGTTTTAAACTTAAATGCATTTTCCAAATAAATTGCATATTTCTAATGGTTTTTAATTATTTTACTTAAATGTTTACGAAACTCACCACCAAATAGTAAACAATAAAAACAAAACAAGCTGTTTTTATTCACTCACAGCTAACCACAACTTGTTTACCAAAACAAGCATTAGAAAAAGTTATCTTTTTCTTGCCATCCACATGCATAAGTGTTAAGTTAATAAACTGATGTGCTTCTATCTAACCATTTAATTTCTAGTTTTAATGAAGTAAACAAAGTTTTTAATAACAAATCTATGTTATTCATTTTAATAAATCTTTTTCCGTCATATTACTTCTTGGGTCTTAACACATACTAAAGCACAGACACCAGATGAAAAAAAGAAACAGTAACCAGCTTTATTGTATAATGGGCCAGCTCAACCTGGCCCCATTAGCTAGTTTGAAGCTTGCTTGCTGATGGTAGGAGGATTGAACTTGAGTGACATCTCACACTGGGTGTGCCTTCTCTGAATGGGCCTATCCGATCTGGCTCTGATCAAGTTCTATATTTGGTCACTCTAGTGCTGGTACAGTCCTCGCGTGTTAACAAATCCAATAATTTATTGCGGGTAGAGAATGGTGTTACACTTCATACTCATGTTTTTACAAAATATTTTATAGAATAAAAAGAAAAAAGAAACTAATTTTTTATGTTAAAATAATGTTGGTAGGAACTGGCCCCTGTAACTGTCCTTAAGGTTAGATAAATGGGAATATCTGGAACAATGTTGAAGGTTCATAAATCTTGACAAGATTTTGTTCCAAAATTTAACACAATATTTCTGATTTTACTTATATAAACACTTTGATGGTTAGTTACATTTAAATTAGTTGAAATAAACGCAGATTTTATCAATTTTATTAAGGGCATATTAAATTTTAGTGCCCTGTCACAAAACCATGATATTTTTAATTTAAACATGGTCCACAAGTGCCTCATTTACTGATGGCTTTGTGTTGTTTTATCCCTACTTCTCTGATGCTGCCCAATTAACCAATGCATCTATATACACATTCAAATAAGGTAAGTTAACTTCCTCTAAGTACTGAGAAATATATTTTTAGCTTTAATTTTTGCTATTATAACTCTGAGTGTCAATTTGAATTTGAATTCTGTGTTAATGTTAAAAGTTTTATATTTCTTGACAATGAGAGGGAAGTGGACAGTGGTGGTCTGTTCTCTCATTGATCACATGAGTTTGTAAAGTGGTGGTCTGTTGTCTCACTGATCACATGAGTTGGTACAGAGGGGGTCTATTGTCTCAATGATCACACGAGTTTGTAATAAGGTGGTTTGTTCTCTCGTTGATCACATGAGTTTGTAAGGGAGACTTATATTAAGGTTCATTTTCTGTCTTTATAACTAAGATATCCATTTCATTGCATTCTTGTTTGAATATTAGGAAATTATCAAATTTTTTACATACAACATATAAGTTTGTACTCTTGTAGCTGTGATGGTGTGGGTAGAGCAATGTTCAAGGTATTGGAGGGTGTGTGTTGGTTCCTGCAAACTTAGCGCATTATGTGGTCTTTTTGGTTTATGGGTGTGTATTCTATTTTACAAATAAGTTTGATTGTTGAAAGGATTTTTTTTAATAGTCTTACTAAATGCTCAGGTTATAAGCAAGATGGAGGGATTGTTTTATATATGTTAACTAGACTTTTTTTGTCATGTTGATAAATAATGAACAAGTACAGTCATCCACATAACACATACACCACATATTTTGGTAATATATTTTATTGTTACTGGAACATAATATAAATTTGCAACATTGCTGAGACATTGGTTCATATAATTGAAAGCTAGTATAAACATATAAAAGAGAAATATACAATCTAAAATAAATAACATGATAAAAAACCAAGAATGTGTTTTATTTATAAACAGATTCCTCCTGTTTTAAATAATGGGTGGATTAATATATACGAAGAAGGAATAGTCAATTATAAAATTACTAACCTTTTATCATGCATTCCTAAAGCTTAAATTCACCAAAGTTTAGATAAATATATTAATAATAGGTATGTTACAATTTATAATATAGCTCTAGATGTTTACTAATATACTAATAGCCTTATTTAACTCAAATGAATACTATCATCGGTTCTTTCAAAGGTCTGACACCTTAGCTCAGTTGGTAGCGTGTCAGCCTACTGAGCTAAGGGTCCCAGGTTCAATTCCTGGTATGGCCGAAAATTTATAATTGATGAAAATATGGATGTACCATTTCACATTGAGAAATTGACTACCAGGGACTGGATGTTGTGCCTGTCCTAGTCTTAAGATAGATTATAAGGCATATGAAGCTATGACAGGCCTACCAGGCCTGTAGTGGAAATATATATGACTTGAATAAAAAATGATTTAAGCCATAAGCTGGAAACAGTAGTAGATGTAAAGTAAAACTGATTTTTTCAAAAGAGTTTAACACTAAATATATGTGAGGATTCAACTTTTTGAGAAGAGTCAAGCTTTTAAATAAGTTTTCAGGCGGCTCATGCTAGAGATATATTTCTTTCTTCTTAGGGTGTGTATATGTATACAGGGTTATTACAAATGAAATAGGTAGTTTTGACATTTTATAAAACCAAAGATATTTACACTCACGATGCATCACTTTGTTTGGTATTGCTAGCAGTTTGTTACATTAACTTACAAATGTTTGATGTGTGTACCCTTAATAACATGGCATATATCAACCAAATAATTATCATATAGAGATAAGAACTTCTCTTTAAAGTGTTAGATCTTCTTTCTGTTAATTTAGCTGATTGGAAATAACAGCTATAGCCGTAGTTGATGTTATTGTGTGTTTGGCAAGAATTTGACTTTCACATTGGTATACGCCACGTTACTAAGGTTGCACATGCCAAACATCTGTAAGTTCGGCTCAGTATGGTACTTTGGAAATTTCTGAGAGGTTCGCTCGACGTGTTTGAAAAACATTAAAATTCGCAGACCTTTGCATTGCAATATATTTATTCTTTTAAATATATAATTCACAAAACTGGTTGAATTAAATATTTTAGTGAAAAATCCACACTGCCTAAAAACTACCTTACTCTATACAGATTTGTTTAGTTATCATCATCATCATCTATTTCCAGCCTGTGACCGGGTCAGTATAGTAAAATGCCTCCATCTTCATCTGTCCTTTCACCACTCTTCCTCCTTTAATTTCTTCCATTCTTGTCTCAATAAAATACATTCTATTATTTGCTCCTCCTATCTCTTTCTTGGCCTCCCTTGTGGTCATATTCCTACATACTTAATTTCCAACATTTTCTTTGACACACACTCTTTTTCCATCCTCATTACATGCCCATACCATCTCAGTCTTACTTCCTCTACTATCTCATGTACTCTCTGTACCCCTACTCTTTCCAGGATAACTTCATTCCTAATATTGTTTCTCCTCATGACAGCTAGCATGCTCCTCACAAATTTCATTCTCATGGCCTTCACTTTCCTAGTCTCTCTTACATTCAATGTCCATGTTTCTGCTGCATTGTGTGACAATGGGTACAAAGTACACCCTGTACAACACTTCCTTATACTTCAAGGGCACTTCTCTTCCTCCATGGCAGATCTCTTACACATCTATAGAAACACTCTCCCTGCTGTCCTCTTCTCATTATCCTCTCTACTTAAACGTTCTCCTCAATCAACACTTCCAAGTTATTTTACATTCTGTACTTTTCTCAGCTTTACTCCATTCAACTTTATTGTTTTAATAGGCCTTATCCTCTTCCTTGTCATTACCATGCCATTCGCCATGCTAAATTTCATTCCACCCTGTTTCACTTTCTCGTTCTATTCCTGTACTTCCTCTTTTTATNCCCGTACTTCCCCTTTTTATCCCCCCCCCCCCATACCATCAAGTAATCTGCAAACATCACGGTGTTCATTCTTACCTCCCACTTTGTTCATAACCATTTCCAGTGACATTACAAATAGTAATGGTGACAGGGCACTTCCCTGCTTCACTCAATTTTTTAATTGGAACAACAACTTTTAACCTCATACATGCTTTTCACACTCATTACAACTCCTCTTTCCACTTTGGCCTCTTCCATCACTTTCCAAACGTTATTTCTATCTTCCCATTAGTTCATGAAATATTGTGGTGTAGCCATTAGTAATCAAAGGTCCCAAAGTAACATTTGCTTCTTAAAAAAGTTGTTTTGTATTCATGTTGACAACATATTAGTAAAAGAGGTGCATGTATTTACAAATGGTGTGTATATGTGAGGTAAAATGGGAAAAGAATTTTAGGGCTTTAAAATATGATTTTTTTAAGGTAGGGGGAATTTATACACATTTTATAGAGCTATTAAAAAGATGAACACCTTTATACAGGCTGCAACAAAAGTAACACCCCTTTAAAAAAATGTTTTTCTTTAATTTTTATTGTAATCTTTATATTTATTTTCCAGGTTCACTGAGGTAAAATGGCCCATTGGCTCACAAAAGACAATGAGTTTGAGCAGTGCAACTTTATTATAGTGGTCTTGGGGTAAAGTGCATGCTTCGGGACCTGATGTTTGTGGGTTCAAATCCAGCTGAGGTCCACAGAGTTTTCTTGAGTGTTAAAAATTCATAGCACAGCTTCCTTCGTAGGGGAGATAAATCCATCAGGCCCATATAGATTGGGGCATGTAAAAGAAGCTCAGTAGGTATAGGAAAATACCTTTCCTGGTAAACTTGGTAGGCCCTTTTGTTATCGCTCATTGAAATTCTAGTAGGTTAATATTGTCAGTCAGTTCAGGGAGTGCACATTAAATACCTCAAATAAATATATTATAAAAACACTTAAAATGTAGCTGCAACCTCTCTATATTAGCAGAAGAATTTAATATGCAACACATCCACAGTATCTGCGAGAGAAGTTTTCATAGGCTGTTTAAACAGACATGCATGAAGCCGTACATACCCCATATGTTACAGTTCTTGCATGATGGAGATTCAGGTAGGAAGGTAGAATTTTTTGAACAAATTAAGTGAAGATGAGAACTTCCCAATGAATATTTAATGATCTGATGAAGCTAAGTTTAAAGTGAACGGGCATATCAGTTGCCACAATTGTGTGTACTGGAGTGATATTAAACTAAATTAGAAAAAGAGATGAACCTACCAGGTGTAACAGTTTTGACACTGATTTCTTGCATGGATTTAATTGGGCCAGTATTATTTGATGCTACTGTTAATCAGGACAAATTACTTATATGTCCTACAAACAGAATACTGGCCTTTTAGCGGTTCCACTCTTAAATTGCAGTACAAGTCTTATGGAGCTCGCAGTTGACAGATCCTATCTATATGTTATAAACAAATTCACAATTTTTATACTGTACACAGTTTATACACTTTATTGTAATATATTAAAAGTTTGGTTTATGTCAGTACTAATGTATTATTGTGTTTATAGATGAGTAGATGTAGGATTGAATTCGAGTATAATGAACTGAAGATTTTTGTCACAAATCAGTTAAAACAATTATGTAACTTACAAATACATTATCAGATTGGCTATAGTATAATAAATCGTTGATAACCTTAGTTCTACTTTCAATAAGAATTATGATGAAATTACCAAACAAACACCATGTAGGCATGCACCAAAATAACAACCTCCGCAGCTCATGATTGGTAGACAAACTTCTTAGGTAAGTTTCAAACAAATGTGTTTTGACTTAAAAAATATTTAAACAAAATAAAATCCCATTTGATTATTTCCATAAGGTTAATGAGTTTCTATATATGCAAGTAGCCAGCTAAAACAAACATGTGCTGCAGTTACAAACAAGCTCTGATCCAACTTGTACAGATACCCCAAATAAAATTAAACTAATTAAAAATGTGTTGTGGATAGTTCTTAATTTCAGTTATTGGAGACTCAGCTATACATAAAGAACAGGCAAAGCTTGTGATCCTGGATTAATCTTCAAAAATAACATCTGCACTCTGAGGAAAGTTCTAAGGACATGTGTTCAAATTTTTTTTTTTAGTTATGCCTATGATTGATAGTAAAATGAAATTAAAATTAATTTTAAATAAATAAGCGGTTAGTGAATGTATGGCTACAAAACTTTTATTGTGAATCATTCTGACTTTTATAGGTTTTCCAGAAAATATTTCCCAATTTTTCATTGACAGACAGTTGTATTTTGATGAGTAAATGTGTATATTTAGTACACTAATCAGTAATAGTTTTTTTTAAATGCTAGCAGTGTTACAATCTGTTGCACCAAGACTCCGTAATTTGAGAACATAAAGAGGTTATCTAGGTATCCGCCAGGTGTGCGAGTCTCAATCACGTTGCCTGGCAAGGAAATGTATTTATAAGAGAGTACGTCAAAGTTGGGAAAATATGATTATGCTGAGGGTTAAATACAGTTCTATCACACCAAGAAGGCTGAGGTTAGTTTTGACTGCTGTGAGGGCCAAGAATGGTCTCAGAATGAAAAGGTTGTGGGTAGTGACAAACATGAGAATCGAAGCTGGGACTTGGATGATTTAAGACGATGGTAGTGAACCGTGTAATTTATTTCACTGAAGTTAGCATGAAGTCTGATTTGTACAGGATACATCTTCTAAGGACATTTAAATGTAGGAACTGCCCTCATATAGTCATATTATCAAGTGTTCCTTGCAGGACAGTACAATGAAGTGTCCCTAAGTGTATTAGGTAGTTGAAGCCTCTGTGTCATTGTGTGGAATAAAGTTTATGGTGTAACATTAACTAGACAGTCTTATCATTAGTGGAAACAAGTCCCAATCTTGGGGCGGTGAAACAGGAGACACTATGCCACTTTGCACAGAACTGTAAGAAAGCAGAGACTGACAATGCAACATGCATACCAGGGAAAAGTATGTCAAGAGCAGGCTACAAGACACACATTTTTATAAGTTATTTTCCCAGTATTATTTGTGGCACACACAACAAACATTCTCATGTTAAAATGCGAGGAAATAATCTTTCATCTTTAATTTAGTGTTTAGGTCTGTAATTGAGGTTTTAAACCCAAGTATTTAAATTGCTTGATATTTAATTAAATTCCTTAATACTGCCCTCTTTTGTCCGACATAAAAAAATCCTAGCGTTTTATATTTTCCTATGCCAGGCCTCTGCCATGGTTCGGATTCCACGTTAAACTGTAGGTCCTCCATTTCATCTCACAATCACCCTACCATTACACATTAGCGTAAGTGCGTATAACCCAAATGGGTAGTAAGACGCGGTAATAATAATAATATATTTTCCTCATTTTCTTGGCCTATAGCCACCAAGATACATGGATAAATATTATTATTTGTGATGGATTTAATATCCAAGCTCATATGCTTGTTAATTACATTTATAGCAACATCTAAATACCATATTCTCTAAATTGGAAAAAGGACACCCGGACACAGTAATTGAATGAGTGAAGAATTATCCTGGATATATCAGTAGTTAAAACAGTGGCATACCAAGCCAAAGATCCTGGGTTCGATTACAGTGACCGGTGTCATTTTTCAATTCAATGAATATTATTTTTGTTTTAAAATGTGTTTACTTAAAAGTACCAATTAGTGTAAACGATACAAATAAAACCAATGAAAAAAATAATGCTAAAAATATGTAGATGACATAGCTGTATAAAGGTGAATAAGAGTAAATGTACTGGCATTTGTATTGAGGGAGAGTGGTAAGCCATTTAAGAAAACTCGTCTTCTGTACACCCAACCAGGATTCGAGCCTTGATTTCCCAGTTAGCAACAATCCAGTCTATCACAATAATGACACATCAGATCCTGTGATGTGGGTCCAAAAAGTCCTATTGAATTTCTCATTGCAATGCTTCACAAGGGTGGCAACCCTTAATCAGCTATCTGCAGAAACAAGGAGATAACGTTTCTGGGAAGGGACAATTTTTAGCACATACAACATTCAGAGAAACCAAATTTCTGAACCATGAATTCCATCACAATCGTGTAGTTTCTGTTACATTTTATGTATAGTTTTTTTTTCTGGGTCATTAGGCAATTATTATTCATTTTCATTATTTAAATATTCTGAACTTGTTCTGATGGTATTTACAAAACCCAATTGTCAGTGCATTGTTTTGCTTCCCTTTATTATAAAAACCCATTTGGTATTTTTTATATAATATTTCAAATAATTCCTAGAATCATCTTCTTATAACGTCTTACATTAGTACCCCCATGTGCAATACACAGCCCTCCCTTTTGAGGCGCCTTAATACAACCTTCAAATTTACATTTTCTACTAATTCCTCCATGTGATAGACAATACCCACCTCTCAAAGCATTTTTAAAACATTCACCTGCTTTACATTTTGTTGTTGATCCACCATGCGCTACACAGTATCCCCCTGTTTTACTATTTTTTATACAGCCCTCTGCTTTACATTTCCTTGCTATGCCTCCATGTGCTATACAAAATCCCCCTTTCATGGCATTCTTAGGACAATCCTCCGATTTACATTTTGGTAGAATACCACCATGCGCTACACAAAAACCTCCCTTTTTACCATTCTTAAAACAACCTTCTACTTTACATGGTATGCAAATTCCACCATGAGCGATACAATAGCCACCTGTCTTACCATTCTTTAAACATCCTTCCACTTTACATTTTCTGCCAATCCCTCCATGCGACATACAAAATCCACCTTTTAAAGCAGTCTTAGGACATTCCGCTGCTTTACATTTTGGGCCAATACCGCCATGACCTATACAAAAACCACCTTTCTTACTATTTTTAGAACAACCTTCTGCTTTACATTTTAATACTATGCCACCATGAGCTATACAATAACCACCTTTCTTACTAAATTTTTGACAACCTTCTAAGCTACATTTTTTACCAACACATCTACCTCCATGAGAGACACAATAACCATATTTCTTACTATTCTTAGTGCAACCTTCTACTTTACATTGCTTGCCTCTTCCTCCATGAGCTGTACAGAATCCACCTGCCATAGGATATTTAGGACAATCTTCTTTCTTGCATCGTCTATGACCTAGAGATTTTGCATTACCTTTTAAATCATCACCTGCCACAATAGTTTTAAGGCGATCTTCTTGTTTGCCTTTTAAATATTTATTTCCATTTTCTTTCAAACGTCTTCCTCTCAAAACTTTTTTGCTAGAATCTCCTACACCACATTTCAAATTAACACTTAAGAGTCCAATTTTCTTAACACCCTCCCTTCTTGAATTCCTCTCAAAACTCTCTTTTGCAAGGAGATTTGACTTTGACATTGCTCTTAGTTTAGATGGGCGTTGTTCTGATTGTATCTGAAACATATCAATACAAACAGGAAAGATTTTAGCGTCTCCTATCACTTTTCAATTAATTAAGAACAATTATGAACAATGGAGACATAATGTCAAAATCAAAACCACTTCTAAGTTTACAAAACAGTTGATTCACAAAGAAATAAACCTAGACTTTTTTGTGTGTGNGGCAGTTGGGGGGGGGGGGGGGGGGGAGAGGGGAAGAGCTGCTATATGCAGATGATGCCGTATTAATGCTTGAGAATGAAAGTGACTTGCAGAATGCTTTCAATCATTTGAATGTAGCAACAGGAAAAATGGATCTTTGTTTAATGTCTCCAAAAATAAAGTGCAAAGTTTTTGATAAGGACGAATCAAGAAATTAACTGTAATCTTAGTGTAAATGGAAAACTGTTAAAACAAGTGAGTGCTTTTGTGTATCTGGGCAGAATATTCTGTAAAAATGAAAGGATATATATGGTGAAATCAACAGACAGGTGAATCTCTGATAATAATAGTTAGATGTGTGTGGACTGATTCAAAAAATGAAGTTGTATTGAAAGAGATAAAGATGACAATATATAAAAGGGTGTTGACGCCAACATGGTTTTATGGATGTAAAGTGAGGGTTTGTCAGGAGAAACAAAAGCAAGGTGAATGTGGGTGGAGTGAGATATTTAAGAAATGTATGTGGAAAAACTCGTTTGGACAGAGTAATTTTAGGTATAAATATTTTGTGAAAATTTGTGAAGAGAAAAATTGGACAATAGAGGATCAAATATTTATTTTTTAATCAAATAGTTTCATAATTACTTATAACTAAATCCTATTGGTATAAAAGGTAATCTTTTTAACTATAATAGTCTATATTTTTTGTTTCATTTCATGCAACTAACTTTTTTTCATTCATTTAAGGTATTTAATGTGCAATTTTTGAACCAACTGATTATATTAGCACATGAATTACAAACTAACTTAAATCCAGAACAAACACAACATCCAGCTCCCGGCCATTAATTCATCACTGTGAGCGGGGAAAACCACATTTCACCAATTACATATTTTTAGGCTATAGCAGAAATCAAACGTGGGATTCTTTGTTCAGAAGACAAACAAGCTACCAACTAAGCTAAGGCATTGGACCATGTAATTAATAAAATCCTGTCATTCTCATAAAAAAATTCACTCACTTATTTGTAACATAATTATATTTAATTAATTTAATGAATGTGAATTGATAGCATAAACAACTTTCTTACACTAAGGAGCAAGGTACATTTAGTTTACATTAAAAGGTAGCAGGCTTACCTTGAAGTATTGCACCATGGTTCTAATCTTATAAGCCACACCATAGTGGAACACTGTAAGGTAACCTCGCTATATTTCAAGGTAAACAAAAGGTACTTGTTACAAATAAGAAAATTATTTGGAAGGACAAAATACTTGAATTAATATTTTTAGCAATACAGTAATTCTTGCTATAATGTTAGTCAGCACAAAGTTGTTAATAGTTATGTGATCCTCTTTTTACATAATGTTTACTGTGAGTGGTAACCATGTTGTTTTTCAGCCGATTGAATTGCACACCAAGTGTGAATTGTGTTAACTACCCAACTCTCGCCTGCCCTATGTGTGATGAGTCATGCACATGTTAGGCGTTCCCACCTTCAAACTACATTTTGCAGCTGCACAAAACAAAGAGCCATGTAGGCCAATCACCCCCTGCCACCCCTCACCCCCCTTGTAATTGTTGAGCATGAAGTTGTTATCATAAAAATACGTTAGCCATTGAGACCAATACTTTGAAGTACTGCTAGAATAAAGAGAGCAGCACCTATGCGGAAGTAAAATACTTTTAACACCATTTTAACCCAGACTGAAGAGGTATTTCTTGTTAAATTAATCTATGACAAAAATCCTGTTGAGTTCAGGAATGCGCAGTTTTCGTGTTTACCTTTCTTTGTGTGTGATTATATTTTATGTATTTCTAATTTTGACAAAGTAAATTTTGTCTTTAAAAATTGCTTCTAAGCTTCTGTGTAATTCATTTGAACCTCCAGTTGTAAAAAAAAAAGCTGACAATATATTAACATTGCTGTGAAAAGGGACGTTTTCAGGAGTAGAAGTAGTGAGGTTGGATAGGAGGAAGGCTTGGAGTCTAACTTTTAGACTTTATATTGATTCTTATGGGGAAACTTTTATAACATTATTTTCTATGAAGTCGCAATTTTCAGGGATATCAATCAACATTATAGTAGGACTAGCTGTACAAATTAATATTGTTGTTCATTCAATAAAAAAGATGAAATGCTCTTTTTGTTAATACACAAATTACAAACTTATCAAAACCAATTTAATAATGATACTTGAATGCCATTGAAAATGGTTGAATACCTTAGATTTGTCCTTAGAAGTGAAGACATTTGGGATGGATCTCATTATTCCACTGCACGGATCATAGAACTGCACTTGATTATTTACATCTTCTACCAGGTCAGCTTCCTCCTAGAATTACATGTAAAAATATGAGTGGCCTAAAATAAGGCTACATCATGATAAGTTGCATCCCCTGTTACTCATTGCATGACATGCAGTGGGAATCGAAGAATTTAAAACCGTGTTCGGAGTAATGATTGAAAATCCCAATGGCGGGAAGACCTAGCTAGACCACAGAAAAGGAAAGAACAGAGCCACAACCGCTAGGTTAAACGTGTTGCACTCCTTTTCGAGGCTTTACTCTTTCAATGTTGGGATCACTAGGTGCGATCACCAGTGACTACAGCACAATCAATTGAGCATTTTTTAAACGACTCACCTTAAACTCAAATGTATTATATGACAGATACAAAATATGAGCTCCTCGAGTTAACCTGTCGGCTGGCGGTCACAGAACACGCTTCAGGTAGCGCCCTACCCCGTCTATAACCCCCACCCCCTCGTCCCTAAGTATCCTAATCCTGTCACACAAATAAGTTTACTCTGACTGCACATTAAAAAGAAAACTTGAAACACAATGGACTTTTTTTTTTACTTAGGGACTGGCTGTCAACTGCAATTATTTGTTAAATAGCACTGAGGACAATTGCAGACGTTTAAAAATACCAGTTTATTGAAGAAGTGGTTAGATGTTTTTTAATATTGTTTTCACCAAAATGAGGGTGAAAGTTCTGACCAGTTAAATAGTTTAAATTTTAATTATAAAGTGTTTTTTAAATGTGTGACCGTAAGAAAATACCTCACAAATTGCGACCTTATCAAAACATGACTATTTGATGCTATGTATTTAAAATCATTAATTTATACTTGAATTAGTTTAAAAACTGGTATTTTCCTGGTGTAAATTAAAATTCCCACACTCAAGTAATTAAAGTTAAAACAAAAATATGGGATAGTTTTAGGTAGTTCTAAGGACTTCTGTTATTTAAAATTATATAGTAAACACTAAAGTTAAATTATTGTGTTTTGTCTGAGTACATGGACGCAGGCCGGATAGTATCATAAAGCATATCTCAATAAAGGACATGATGACTTAGGGAATTTCAAATCCCCTACAGATATGTTCACACACATATTTTAGAAACATTTATTGAGCAATTTCATTATGAGCAAGACAAAGAAGGTTTTGTAAATATAATGTTAGGAAAGGCATTGCAGAAAATAAGGATAATATACCATCATTGGTTTAAGCAATGCAAAAAGCACAAACTATTTTGGTCAAAGCCACCTCCTAGAAGTAAAAATCCACAATCACTTGCTGTGGACTGCAAAGGAGAATACTTAATGTCTAGGAAAACCGACGAAGGAAATATAGAACGTATTACACCAATAATCTCATCTTGTTGAGTGAACTTTGGAAAATTGAGCACTTGTGAATTTAAGCTAAATTTGATCCCAATTAAATGTTATAAATTAATTGTGTTTTGACATATTTCTATGAATCTAGACTCTTGCCTCAAAAGTAATATTTGTAGCATGTTCCATTTTATTATTATTATTATTTAGAGGCCCGTCGACACAATGAGGTCATTAGAGCCTTAACATAGTATAGACGGTAAAATAACCACACATGTAAACACAATATAAAATGAGTAAATCTCAATGTAAGAAAAAAACCATTTGAAAACTCCAAAGAAGTGCTCAAATGGTCTCACTGTACAAATATAGTGAAACACCTGTTAAAAAAAAAACAGGTGCATCATTCTAATAAAAAGACAAAACAAACAT